>JAJSOF020000007.1:179379567-179514355 GCA_025594305.2 Periplaneta americana | reverse complement strand
CGGATGGCATACGTGCGGTATAGCGGTATGTTTCTAGTACAGTTAAGCTGTACTGCATTCCTTTGCCGACCGCTCACCCTTATCTCTACTCCGGAACTCTCCCCACTCCTCCTATTACTTCCCCTCTTTCGCGTCCCTGAGCTGTCAGGACTAAATAATCGATCTTACTTGGTCAAAATGAAACTGGCCGGCGGCGTCTGAGAGACTGAGTTCGAATCGGGTATTTCTGTGAACACTCGGAACAGGCAGGTATAATATTATTCTTCTAGTAGTTATAATGGGGAACACAACTATTAATCACTAAAATATTTCGAGAAAATAATTCATATACGAGCTTTAAAACAGACAGATCTTTCAGAGTATTAAAGAGTGAATATCGTAACACAAACACTATATACTGTATAACAGGTTTTCAAGTGAAGTTTGGCCATTGCTCGTTACAATGCCGTTCTTACTGTAGTAGTACATTTAGCGTAGTAGTAGAGCGTTAGCTAAGTGTTCTTGAGGTTGCAAGTTCAGATTTTCGTGGAGGTACTAATTTTTTTTACCTTTTAAATACATGAGTGAAAATATAACAGGTTTGCGTCCTTTTTTTTTAATCCTTAGAATACTTTCGCCTTAGTCTATTATTTTTTGTGTTAATAGAAAATTTTGACGCTAGGTGGAAGTAACACTAAAGACGACAATTAGGGGCTTTCATATTCAAATGCTGTGTTAATTATTTTATTAATCCCTGCTGCTTTGCACTCTATTGCCTAAGGAACATTTAATAAATATGTTGACGGTTAAATAATTGGCAAAAATTAATTTGCAAGTTGTGCTGCAGGAAACATAATTATTATACCAACCTAAATCCGTGAGCATCAGGTTGAAATTGCTATACCAGATTGATAAGAAGCATCCTAAATGGGAATTACATACAGATGGAGACTCTGTAATCAGGTCCCGAGTGATACGACAGACGAACGGAACTCACTCTACCCTCTGCTGTTTGTAATCGCCACGGCTGACGTCCCTACGACAATCGCTACAGAACACGTAAAAATATATGCATACGCTGACGACATCGTTTAGTAAACCTACGACATGGGCAGATGAGAATGAATTGACACCAAATGACAAAAAAAGGCGGAAGAGGAGGGAGACAGGCCGCAAACGACAGAATAGTGTTCAGGCACAAACCTTTAACTAGGGTCGCAAAATTCAAGTACTTGGGTATCACTCTACAGACGCAAGGGAAGGAGAGAGTTACAACGGCCCTTATAGCTGTGAACAGTGTAAATCATCTTAACCTACTGTCATTAATAACCGCCATTGAAAACTTCAACCTCAAGATACTACCCATCGTTACATATGGGCTAGAAATCATCTGGAGGCACCTAAATAAAATGAATCTATCAGAAATCGAAAGCCACTCCAAGTATACGCCATCAAGCTTGACATATTATATTCTCGCCAAGGAAACTTACCTTATAGAAGATCTTCGGTACCACCTGCTGCTGACATCTACAGGAGCATATGAAGAATTGCTGGAGGAACTGAAAGAAAAGAGAAGGGATATCTGACTTGAATTTTATTGTACTGATGCAATGATGAATGCGTTCGAACTAATTCCATAGACACATAATGACCCGTTTTGCTGTTTACATTAAAGTCTGCAGCGTGGAAAATTTCACAATCCAGATGACCACTGCACGTGTTTTTTATGCAGGAAAGAGTGTGCAAGGTGTCATGCGATGGACTGCACCAAAAGATAGGTACCCTTGAGGAAATTGATGTGGAACCAAAGAATATACTTTCAGTGTGAACGAAATACTGCGCTTTCCTATTTATTATTAAGAAGACAGCTGTGCATCCTCGTACAAACTAGTCTCGTGAAGACGGGGATGTTATGAGCAGATACCATTAGATGTCCCTGGTGCAAGTAATTGTCCCTATGACAGTACGCTGTCTGTGTTGTTAGTAATAATCGGGTCTAGATGTGTCTGTCGGCAAAAGAGGTGAACTAGTTAATAGTCGTATTGTGGGGAGGCCGGGCGAAAAAGAAAATGTGCAATACTAATACTAGCACTACAAAATCAGAGTTCAAGTGCATGCTAATAATAACTCTACCCTAGATACTACAGAAATTAGAATGTGACAATTAAAATTATGCCGTATAACGTAACTCGAATCAGATTTACTGCGGTGTCGCTTGTAACTTCATCATCGTTCGATCTTTAATCTCGCCGTTCATGAAATTATCTGTAATTACGAGTGGGCTTTATTCATTCGTTTATTCCTCCATTCATTCATTAATTCATTGTTTTGCCCAGGGGCAGGTCTTTCACTGCAAACCCAGTTTTCTCCAATCTTTCCTATTTTCTACCTTCTTAATCTCCGTATACGATCCATATAACTTACCTCGATATTGCCTATCACCCGATACCTTCTTCTGGTCCGAACTTTTCTCCCATTCACTACTCATTCCAGTGCACCACCCAGTAGACAATTTCTTCTCAGCCAGTAGCGTAACTTATTTATTTTTCTCTTTCTAATCAGCTCGAGCATTATTCTCTCCTCGCCCATTCTATCTAGCACAACTTAATTTCTTATTCTGTCCATTCCACATGCTCCATTCTTCCCCATATCTACATTTCACATGCTTCTAGTTCTTTCCCTTCACTTCGTCGCACTGTCCATGTTTCTGTCCCATAAAATGCGACCTTTCACACAAAGCACTTTACAAGTATCTTCCCTAGTTTTTTTTCCAGAAGTCCGTAGAAGGTGCTCCTTCTTCTATTAAAAGCTTCCTTTGGCATTGATATTCTCCTTTTTGACTTCCTGAGTGCAGTTCAAGTTACTGCCTATGGTACAACCAACGTATTTGAAGCTGTCCACTTGCTGTATTGCCTCATTTCGAATTCGCACCTTTACCTTCTTTATTTTTTTCCCCATAACTATGGTCTTCGTCTTGTATGCATTTATCTCTATTCCACAGTGTTCACGGCTGCCATCCAGCAGTGGCATTCGCATATGTTCGTTCCTCTCTGAAACACTTATCGTGGAGGAACCACAGAGAAATGCCTTCTATTTGTCCTGTACGGCATGGTGCAAAAACCGATGAGTTTCAGTAGATGTTTACTATTACAGTCTATGGCACGTAATTGGATTAAAATTGTCGTCGAATATTTGCTGAGTAATATCGCAGGGTGTCGTAATTGGATGCAGAGCTGCACGTGCTGCGGCCCCCAAGGAGCGACGATAACGCTCCCAGCAAACTTTGGAAACACGTAAACCAGAGAGAGACGCATAATGCGTTATTTGTATTCTGTTTCGATTCGCACTTGCTACATTGTAACTTGCTGATGTACCCCGTAATATTTCATCCATGCGGTTAACTGAAATAATGTTATTGATACAGAAAAGTGATTGTTTCAATAGTTGTTTGTGTAGAATTATTGTGCGAACTACGAAATATAGATTACAAAGAATAAACGAAAAATATTTTTACATGAAAATGTACAGTTCCCCAAAGAAGGAATGAGACGACTCTTCTTGGTCGTCGAAAGTTAAAGCTCTACAGCGCGGTTCACCCGATATCGACGTAGACAGAAAGACATCTGGTCGTGGATGTGTAGGTCTATTTTCATCTTACTCCTAAGTACACACCAGTGCAAAATGTTATCAGTTGTCTGTTTATTTCTGGTGTAGGTTCTCCTTTTATGTCCTTGATCGTTTACCTTTTATGAAAGTTTAAAGTATGTCGTGTAATATGACAGCCATTCGCCAAAGTGGGAGAACAATATTAATTTTGAAATGACAAAATATGTAAATCCACGACAAAGACAGAAAGGATCATTGTAAGGACTACGACAAGGACATAAATCAGGACCACTATAACATACTATAAGAAACACGAAAACACCACGGCAAGGGTTATGCTAAATACCATGACATGGACCACGATAAGAATTACAAGGACCAGAACCACGAAAAGGACTATTAGAAAGACAATAAAGATCACGATAATATACAACAAGAAACACGACAAACACCACGACAAGGATTACGATAAATACCACGAAATGGACCATGATAAGGATTACAGCAAGGACCAGGACCACGAAAAGAACTACTAGAAAGAAAACGAAGGCAACATAAGGACCACGAAAAATATATAAACGACCTTTGAAAGGACCATGAAAAGGAAAAAAACATGAAAGACAAGGACCGCAATAAGGATCACGTCATGAACCACGGTAAGGAAAACGATAAGGATCACAACATAGACCACGACAAGAAGCACGATAAGGACCACGACAGAGACCACGGTAAGGATCACGATATGAAACACCTCCTGGTATTGTAGTTGTAATCCCTTTGTAGAGGGGAAGAGAAGGCCTGATGACCTTATCCCTACTAGATTATATATATATATATATATATATATATATATATATATATATATATATACGTCGACCTGGTTGGCAAGTTGGTATAGCGCTGGCCTTGTATGTCCAAGGTAGCGGGTTCGATCCCGGCCAGGTCGATGGCATTCAAGTGTGCTTAAATGCGACAGGCTCATGTCAGTAGATTACTGGCATGTAAAAGAACTCCTGCGGGACAAAATTCCGGCACATCCGGCGACGCTGATATAACCTTTGCAGTTGCGAGCGTCGTTAAATAAAACATAACACACTTTATATATATATATATATATATATATATATATATATATATATATATATATATATATATACATACATACATACTACAAGCTTCAAAATAGGAATCACAATAAGGACCTCAAAATGGACAACGATAAGGATCATGTCAAGGACCGCGTTAAGGTTTACGGCAAAGATGACGATAAGGATCACAACATGGACTGCGATAAGGATCACAAGGACCAGGATAAAGATCACGGCGTGAACCGCGACAAACACCATGACAAGGATCACTCCAAGATGCGCCACGATAAGGATCACAGACATGGACCACAATTAACACGACAAAAAATCACGATAAGGATCACGACATGTACAACGACAAACAAAACAAGGATCACGGTAGGAACCACGACATGGACCGCAATAAGGACTTCGAAATTTACCAAGATAAATACCATGACAGAAACAAGCAATACCACTCTAAAGACCATGACGAGGACAAGTGTCTTTGTCAGGGCCCTTGCAATGGCAACAATCATTATGATAAGTACCATGGAGAAAACAACAAAGACCGCTCTAACGGCTGCGATAAAGACAAGGACCACGATAACGATCACGATATGGACCACGCCATGGAAAACGACAAGTACCAAGATAAGGTTCACGTCAAGAACCACAAAAGGACTATGATAAGAACAAAGAAAATACCATGAAAGAATCATAAATAATCGCGATAAGGACTGCGTCAAAAATAACAAGGACCACGACATGGACAAGGCAAAGACAAAGACCACGATAAGGATGACGATATGGGCGACGAAAAGCACTTTGATAAGGATTGCTCTAAGTACCACAATGATCGCAAGGAGGACTATGACAGAGATCATAAGGACCACGATTGCGATAAGAATTATGAGAATTACAGGGACCACAACAAGGTGAAAGACAAGGACAACGACAAGGACAAAGACAAGGACCACGATGATGATTATGAAATGGGATACGACAAGAACCACAAGAATGATCATGAAAGGGACCACGACATTAGGCCATGGTAAGTATCACAAGGAATAGGATTGCGATAGGAATTATAAGATGACAAGGATCACTATAGGACCACGATAATAACGAAGACAGGGACCACAATAAAGACCCCAACAAGGACCACGTCAAGCACCACGAGAATGATCACGATAGGGACCACGATAAGGATGACGACAAGGATCAAGATTAGGGACTAAGACCACGATAAGGACAATGACAACGAAAACAAGCAACTAACAAGGACCAACAAAAGCAGCAAGGAAGAAGATAAGCACGATTACAATACCAACAAGGACCACGATAAAGCACATGTTAAAGACAACAAGGACCACGACAAAAACAATAAGGATCACGATAAGGACCATGACAAGGACAACAAGGACCAATATAAGAAACGCGACATGGACAAAGACAAAGGTCACGATAATAATTACGATATGGACCACGACGAGGACAAAGTTCACGATAAGGGTTATGACATGAAACACGATAAGGACCAAGACCACTATGAGAACCATAACAAAGCAACAAATGCAATAGGGATCATGATAAAGGCAACAAGAACGATAAGGGCCATTTCAGTGACAAGAGTCACGATAAGAAACATCACAAAGACAACAAAGACCACGATAAGAAACATCACAAAGACAACAGTGACCACTATAAGGACCATGATTCACGTCGTGATACTTAAGTCTACCATGGTTCTTGCCGTTGACCTAGTCATAGTTCTTATCGCTGACTTTATTTTCCTTGTATAGGGACATCATTTTATTTTTACTTCAATTTTTATTGTACCTGAGTTTTTGAATGTACTTCACTCCCACCCCTTCTACCAATGAAGTTCCAGCTGTCATTCACACAGAACAAGGCCGCGTATAGTAAACATCACTGAGTTAGTGAGTATAGTACATTCCAGAAATATGTTCGCGTTTTCCAGTGACGAAAGAGCGATCAATATTGAATCATATTTTCGCACAGCTACTGTCCGTTTGCCTACGTCGCATCCTGATTTCCCCCACCTCCTTCTGCTCGCCCCTCTGTAAGAGCTGGGCTGTCTTGGCTCTTTTCTGAAAACATTAATTTCAGTTAGGAATTGGACGTTTACGTAATATTATACACCTGTTTAAAATAACTTAAATAAAAGGGCCTCGCTAAGTAATTAACTGTCACGTGATTTCCCCCCTTTCTACGATCCTGCAGCATAACCACTTGGACGGACAGTAGATAGCATGTCTGAGTAATTTTATCTGTGCGGGTCGGGCAGAAGTGAAAATTGAATTTACAGTACGTAAGGTACTCTTTTATAGAGTAGGTACAGAATTATTTCAACATGAGTTACTAGTACGAAGGACGAAACTGGCAATTGGAATTAGATGCAATAGTCTATAGTGCGGTAATATGCACAAAAGAACTGAAGCCTGTATCGAAATGAATGGCCACCATTTTTCAAAAATGTATTTAAATATCCATATTACGATTATTTTTCAATTTAACGTCTTTCTCTATATTGTACGTTAATATGCTGTAGACAGTATAATATACACTGCATAATGAATACGTTCGCATGGATAACTCAGTTCATGAGTAAAAACACTTAACTTATTCTTAACACAGTACTGTATTTTGATTAAACAAAAACCTAATGAAAATTATCGAACTCAAAATCGCGATATTTCCTAGTTTACGTAAATGGATGTACTACTTTTCTTCCCTCCTATACCTAGTAAATTGATTTGTTTGTGTTTTACGCCAGTATCATCGAACTACAGTCGTGGAAGGAGGCAGCAAACGATGTTTCCGGTTCTCTAAAGGTATAGCCAGGTTAATATTAAAAATGTTCGTAAGAATAAAATGATGTCCCTGTATTTTCCTTGCTGTTCCTTTTTTTGCCTTTGTCGTAGTCCTTACTGTGATCCTTGTCTTTGACGTGGTCCTTATCGCGACGATTGTTGTCTTTATTCTGGTCCTTATCATGGTCCTTATTTTCTTTGTCGGGGTCGTTATGTTGGTCTTGTTTATTATTGTGATCCTTATCTTGGTTCGTTTCGTGGTCCTTATCGTGATCTTTGTTGTGGTGCTTTTCGCAGCTCATGTTGTGATCCTCGTCGCAGTCCTCATTTTTGTCCTTGTGGTCCTTGTTGTTTTCATCATGTTCCTACAATTGTCATTTCAAATAATAATATGTTTCTCGTTAGCAAGTGAATATTATTTCGCACGGTAGTTAATGTAGTTCTCAAAGCGTGGTCGTAAGATGATGTACGGCAGACCATTCCAACACAGCGTTTGAGGGCTTGGGCGCTCGGACGCTGCCCTGTGTCTGTCCAGGGCGAACTCCCGCTCCTCTCTGTGGTGGTGTACGAATGCATGCGATCATCATCTGTTCTCGTCTGTTCGATGATATTCTGCAGGCATTGCTGGATTATGCATTCCATCAGTCATTCATTCATCTATATGGTGTACTATCCCTTGTGCTTAACTGTTTTGAATAAGAATGAAGATAAGTGCGTCGACAGTTGGTTCAGAATTTAAACCCTCTTGGGAGAGCTTGTATCTTGTCTATTCTGACGACAACAACGTTCAATGTTTAATATTCCAATCAGTGTATGGCCAAAAACGTGCAACATTAAGTGCCACTTTGAAATTAAACATTCTTATACCCACGCTCATATAATCGGCGAAGAGAGGAAGACATTAATAACGAAACTAAAGGTCGAAATGCAGTCTTCTTACGACGAGGTAAATATCATTTCAACTAATTAAATACTCTAAGGGCAATATAATTAAATTAATGTTTAGGTTATAGTAAGTTCATTTTCAACAGCAGTATATGGAATTATTATAAAAACGTTTGTTAAACTGTTAAAGGATTTTCTGTCCGTTTATGTAAGTATCTTTGTATAGTGGAAATGTCATTGAAATTAATTTTCTCCTTGTTTAGCGGCACATTGAGCCAATTTCCGAAAGAGCTGTGCATGCAAACTACGTATATTGTTGCCCTAAATATCGCCAAAAGTAGCCGATCTTTTTGTAAAGGAGTGCATGATTTCAACTTCAGAGATATTGTGTTTTTCTCTGGTGACGTTATTTGAGTCCGTTAGTCTCTTTTCACAAACAATCTGTCGCGAAGGGTAGAAAAATTGTGAATATTTGTATGACGCCCTTTTCTGTAAATGTTGAGCAGGCTCCAGTTAACTTCCAAAGAGAATTGATAGGACTTCAGTGTCACAATTTTGAATGATAGATATTACAATATTCCAGGTGGCCTCGTTGCGTTTTATAAGAACTTGGAATAAAAGGAGTTTCCGCTTATCCACGCATTGCCATTCAAGTTAATTGCTGTTTGGCTCTACATACTTTGCGAACACACATTCTCAGTCGTGAACGTGAATAAGAGTAAAACTAGATCATGTTAGTCGATTTTGCGTTGGAAGCAGTGTTACGCATTCATTCTGCTCAAGCAATTTTCATTGATATACTTTAGCTAAGTTAGTGAAATAAAAGAAATGTGATTTGTCTTCCTAACTACAGAAAAAGGACAATTTTTTGTTGTATTATTTCGCAATGGCCAATTGTTGTAGTTCTTGAACTCTTTCTATGTGTCATAAAATGTGCCATCCATATACATCACTGGCTCACTCCACTCCTTGCACGCGTGCAACCTTCTCTCCGGCGCTCGGCACGGCAGCCACACGGCATCACTGTGGGGAATGGTCTCCTGTACGGCAGCTTGACCGATCACAGATTTACTCAGAATATTTTCTATCGAGCGTCTGCTCTCGAGAAAGCTGATAGCTAATATTTATAAAAAAAGTTATATTACCGGTTGTTCTGTATGGTTGTAAAACTTGGACTCTCGCTTTGAGAGAGGAACAGAGGTTAAGGGCGTTCGAGAATAAGATGTTTAGGAAAGTATTTGTGGTTAAGAGGGATGAAGTTACAGGATAATGGAGAAAGTTACACAACGCAGAACTGCACGCATTGTATTCTTCACCTAACATAATTATGAACATTATTTCCAGACATTTGAGATGGACTGGGCATATAGTACGTAGGGGTGAATCTAGGAATGTGTACAGAGTATTAGTTGGAAGACCTGAGGGGAAAAACCTTTGGGGGCCAATGCGTAGATGGGAGGATAATATTAAAATGGATTTGAGGGAGGTGGAATATGATGGTAGGGACTGGATTAATCTTGCTCAGGATAGGCACCGATGGCAGGCTAATGTGAGGATGGCAATGAACCTCCGGGTTCCTTAAACGCAATTTGTAAGTAGTTAACAAATAGTAATCGATGGATGAAGTGAATAAATAATTAATAAGTGAATTAGTGACTAGTGAAGAGATAGACGATAAGGGAGGTGACAGGGGAAATTGGAAATGGCTGTAAATTGGAGATGGAAGTGAAAGGTTACTAATATAGGATAGTGTGTAATCAGGGACATTTTGAACGATAGAGGGGAGGAAATACTTCGATATTAATAGGCAGAAGAAGTGTTGAGAAGTGGAAAGATGTGAAAGATTTCAAGGTAGGAGGGAGATAGTCCAAAGAAGGTATGTATTATGGTAGTAGACAAGAAATAAGCTGACAGCATGGTTCGAGAAAAGTTTAATTGAAATTGTAATTAGAAGGTTATGAGGAGCCCGAATACAGAGATGTGGTGGCGAACCATAACCGAATAAGAGTTGTATATCATATATTGTATCATATCATATCATAATTATATCATATATCATTTCATATCTTATCATTTATCATATATCGTATCATATATATCATATCATATCATATATCATATCATATCATATCATATCATATCATATCATATCATATCATATCATATCATATCATATCATATCATTTGTCATATAACATATAGCCTATCATATCATATCATGAAAATGTTTTGTAGTTGTTGCGAACTTTGACATTAACTATCATATAATGCACAACCAAGACGTCAAATAGGCTTTTCTTTCTATTATATATAATATACACATATTATATTGTAATTATATGTTATGTTTCTATAATGTATTTATAGACTGCACAGATAAGTATCGTGGTCTCAATTGACATCATAGACAGGTCAGCTACAAGCACGATACACATTAATATCCCATGTAGCCGTGTATTTGAAAGTACTGTACTTTACTATTCCATTCTTATAAATATACGGTGTCTACTCTACTCACAAAATCAATAGATTGAAGTATTAAATCGCCTGCTTTATGGGAAGAAAATGCGACGAAATTAGAAACAAATGTCGTATTTTTGCAAGTTACTGTACCTTAATGGTATAATATTACATAATTATTATTATGATTATTATATTTCAGGAATAAATGACTGAATACATAATTAAAGTATCATAAAATAATAGTAAACTTTAAATATGAAATAAATAATTGAGTCTGTGAGTGAATGAGTCTTTATTATTCGAACCATTACCAGTACTGACTTGAAAACTTGAGTAGCAGCTGCCTCATTGAATGATACAATTCCTTAAGAGCAACACATTACTCAAAGAGGTGAGAGACAATTTCTCACATGTAAATCCCGCTGGAAACGAATTGAGCCGGTTGGAGATGGCTATCTTAAAGTACAAGACAGCGGTAAGTTTTTCTGTCCTCAGCTGCACATGCTGCACTGTAAACAGTGGCCTCCTTCATAGAATTTTTTTTGTAATGAACGAACCATATGAATTGATTAATTTTATACTACCGTATTGTTAGAATCGACTGGTGCAAAATATCTTATTGGTCAAAAGGTTCCGTTTATTTGTTTCCCCTCATAAGACAACGGTTACAACTTGTCGGTTCCATTTGGTTCTGATCTTCCTCCATTAAAGTTGTAGTGTCGGATAAAGGTCAGGTTCGAAGTGTTCCCATTGCCAGTCTAAAGGCACGCTTTGGCCCGTTGCGTGCCTTACACAGGCTGGAAGTGAAATAATCCTGCGGATTGAAAGGGACGATAGGGTACAATTAAATTAATAGAAAACCTATATTACGTTTTGTGATTAAATGCACGTTTAAATTAGAAATTTGAGTTGGGAGGTTTCAGCAGCCTGGCAACATCGCCGCTAATACAATGCAGATAATACAGATGTAAAAGGTGAATGAACTCAGACCTGTCTGCCTTAGTGAACTATCTCCCATTTCCCTTTCTCACTACAATGTTACAAGCTCCTCGCATCGGTCAGTGGCTTTAAATATTGGTTTTAAAATTACATTTACACGAATACCGTCCACGCTATTAAAATACACCAGAGGGATAAATGATTCTTTATTAGATTCTCTATCGATATGGACAAAAATCACGATCATATTCGCAATAGTTACCGAATAAGAGGGTGTTAGACATTTGGAGAAGTTTTTTTTTTCTGCGAAAACTATGGACTCTTTTGTTCACACATGCTATTCCACTTCCACTCTGTATATTCGATGATTATCAGTCTGACGAGCGGCCTGGGTGGCATTTGTGAATCCGATGCTGACAGGTGGGTCATTCTGCCTAAGCTTCGGATAGAGTGAGGTCATGTTTAGCGAACGAGTAGCCTGATAAGCCCCAGGCACCCGGAGGTCCAATCGCTTCTTGTCATCCGACGCTGACAGGTGGGCCATCCTGTCTCAGCCTCTGATAAAGCCAGCTTCCGCCCGCAGAGTCTAATAAACCCCAGGCCCTTCCAATATCGGCATCGGAAACCCAAAAGACTTTAACCTAGTCTATTTTATATTGCAGATTATAGATGAAATGAGGTCCAGGTGAAGTGTGTTGGTGGAATGATAGAGGGAAACGGGAGTACCCCGAGAAAACTCCTCAGTAACGTCTACTTTTCCACCACAAATTCCATCACGACCTGACCGGGGAGCGAACCCGGGACACCTGGATATAAAACCAGTGCACTAGCACCTTAGCCACAGACGCGGTGGTCTTTAGGGTGGTGACGAGTCGAATTAAAAGTAGGCCTACGTCGCCCGAAAGGACTGAAAATAGGAGTAACTGCTCCTCCTGGGTGCAGCATGCATAATGGGTGAGCTGTGTAACTTACATACAGTCACACTCCCTTGCATGAGACAGTGAATAGTGTCATCCATTGATTGTAGTGGCCTCTCATTACCAGATCGCGACCCCTGACATTCCGTCGCCTGGACAGGGCGGCGAGTCAGCAGTTCTGCAGCCGTCATGCCGGCATGGTACTGAAGAAGGAGCGTCCAGTGACCCGATCTGTAGGCTACCACTAACAGCACTAGCTGGCGAAATCAACGTATACAAGTAACTTCAATTTTCTCTTCATCTCTGATGCAGCTCCGTAACGTCCATGCCTCTGCAGCTATGAAAGATTAAATCGTTCACCATTTCACAGGATAATCTCATATCAAGTTATGGGTAGACACAAGAGCTAATATTTTAAATTTCTGAATATATAAGAATTTCTATACCTTTGAGAAATGGAAGCACTCTAATGTTTCTTTTGTAACAGCCTGTACTCACGTGTTAGAAGCCTGCAGGTGTTCAGGCCGTCACTTGGAGATGTATGAATAACACACTGCACAACAATGCAGAAAAAAGAAAAGTGATCCCGGTATAAAGTGTAAACTTAAGGACGAGATTAAATGAAATGATTAGAGTTTACATTTCATATATCTTGAGGAAGGTAAGCTTCATATAAAAAAGCTTCTGTTAGCACTATTACGTAGTTTTATTGATGCATACATATGTTTCTGTATGAGAGAGAAAAAGAGGGAGATTGTTTTAAGTTATGCCCTATTATAATTTGTAGTTGACCAACAGTTCGCGCCCCGTCCTACACAACTCGGTCCGAAACATCGCGGATATGGAGTAGCACTATAAGAAACATGCCCCCGAAAATACCTTTATTAAATGATCATATTCCGATATACTGTACCACGGTCAAGCTATAACGGGGGGAGGAGGCAAATTATGTCCCCCACAACCCCGTTATATGGGGATTCTATGGTTTTGATTTGCCCCCCCCCCCCAAGGAAACGGTTTTCTCTCCGCCTATGATGTACACTGAGACTCAATTTTCCATTTTTAGTTATGAACGTATCTAATGCGTTCAATTTTGCACTTTAATTTGAACTACTTACTGCAAAGTTTCTTTAAAAATTCCGGCATAATGACAACATATAAAATTAAAATTTTGAAATAATACACACTCCTTTAAAGATAAACTCGCGTTTGAGGTATACAACTTTCTTACTTATGGACTTGCTACAGTACTGTCAGAATTCTAAAGCCTAGATTCCCTCCAGACTACTAGAAAATTCCTGTTCAAGCATTAAAAAATCCCTCTCTGTTATCAAAATTAAATATTCAGAACAAGTTGTAATAACAGAATGACGTCAATTTAGTAATTTATTGTAGAAAATACGACATACAGTGCTTATTACCAAGAGAAGTACTATCATAATAATTATAATAATATGATATTTAACTTTCTGTACTTTAAAATATTGTTATGAAGTAAGAAAATGTTTACAATCTTTTGCCAATAGAACATGTCTTTAGAAAACAATGCAGCATATAAAAATAGGCGTACTCACCAGCATACAACAACCGTCGCTGATACGTTCATTTCCACAATGTCAACCATAGTAGTAACTTTTAAGCACCGGTATCTTGTCTTCATTTCTGTTGCACTGATATGTTCAATGATTCACTTACACTGGTTGTAACCAGTAGGCCTACTTGAAAGCAATTCGCTCTAAAGCTTTTAGTTTTGTCGCTTTAAATTTTGGAATATTCTTCGCGCTTGTTTAAAACGCTAGGAAGAATAACACAACTTGTTCCGATTCTTCGCTATTGATAGCCTACCAATAATTAAAAATAAATTAACCTATTGTATTTAAGATATATTTCTTACAAGTTCTATATTTAAGACGTTAGTGACTTTAAATACACAGCAGCCTATCCCACAACACCTTATATCCCACTTCAGTCTCACTTACTAGTATACATATTGACACATAAGGTAGGTGGAGAATGAAAGAAAACTGATTATCAGAGAAGTATAGGTCTATAGCCAAACTACTTGAAAAAAATTTTTTTTTGTGATAACATTGTAACGTCATTATTTTGAAATCTTTACTTGGAGGTTAAAAATGCAATCAATTAAAATTTCATTCTGTGAATTTATAAGCTCATTAATATTAAAATGTTATGTTGTAATAGTGCCGTACAATATATTTAAATATATTTTTAATGATTTCTTAAAAAAAAACTGAAAATTTTCGATTATAAATGGAATTAAAGACAACTGCTTGGGTTGCAAGTAGAGCTCCCTGTGAAGCAGACTTGAATAATTTGAAGGGAAAAATTTTTCCCTTGATATTATTCAACTGCTTGAGGTTTTTGATACGAAAACCAAGTGGTAGACATGAATATGCCGTCCTTGACCGTGAGCATGGTACGTACTCATTGTTGAACACGCGCCTCACAGATGTCTCATAATAATAATATGCAGATGCAGTAATGCACAATCGTTGTTGAGTGGCTAATAATTAAATTAAGAAAACAGATAAAAATATAGATATAATTTTTAAAAATAAGTACAGAAAAGATAAACTTATAGTACGTGTATAGTGAAAGTGATGAACTGCAAATAAGAATAAAAGAAGCTTACAACACCTTAAAAAATCACGAATTCACTTATTTTGTAAGAAAACCACCGCCATCCCGCCAAGTACTGTGTCTGAAATGACGGTTTTGCGCCATCTGACCACTGAAATGCTATCTCAGCAGGCCGCAAGCAACAATAGAAATGAAAGCTAACGTGTTTGACGCCGTGAATTGTGTTTCGGATAAATAAAGTGATCTAAGTAGGAGACGAGAGATCAGCCGTAACATGACTTATAAATGGCTTTTAAGAAACGAAGTGCCTCAATGAAACACTTGATATCTGGCCAACTTCAGATAAATTAGGTAAACACGGGAAAAAGCAGAGCTAGATGGAACTCGACAGCAGCCAATGCATTGCCATCACAAAGATATGTCTGCTTATTGACTATGCGAATACACGAATTGAATGTACGCGTACTAAATTGTGCGTGTTGTGCTGGCGTTGCGGTGCTCAGATGCTGCCGTGTACAAAAGATCTGGCGTAACACGTTAAGTAGGCCATAGTACACGGAAACGCAAGACGTTCCAGTATTCCTCCTCTTCATTTCTCCTCAACCATTAGACTTCGGACATAGGTATATCAGGTTAAATAGTTGTAAATTATCCCAAACTACAGTAAGGTCACCCCCTTACTTGTATGTTGATGTGCATCCATTTTGAACATTCGTGGCAGATGTGTGACAATGGTTGATACTTTACGTTCCAGCTTGCTTAGTGACCCAGAACATCAGTATGGCACCATCGTTGTCGAGGCACGAAATGATGCTGCGCCATGTCCCGTGTGAAATTTTCCGCAGCAAAGGCGGTCTGAGTTCCCTGTGGGGAATAATCAATTAAGCAGCATGTCTCGAAACATCGACACCAGACAACTGAAGATTTGAAGCTAGCTGTTAGGGAGGCATTCGGGGAAACCACACCGCCTTTGCTGCGGAAAATTTCACACGGGACAAGGCGCCGCATCATTTTGTGCCGCGACAACGATGGTGCCATACTGATGTTCTGGGTCACTACACGAGCTGGAACGTAAAGTATCAACCATTGTCACACATCTGCTATGACATGTTCAAAATGGATGGACATCAACATACAAATAAGGGGAGGGTGACAAGACTTTCGGACCTTACTGTACATTATCCTCAAGTATTTTACATTCCCCGAGACACTCTATGTAATATACATGTATTCGTTCATAGTTTTCTGCCTAAGGGCTTGTCTTCTGCTGCAAACCCAGCATTCTGCAATCTTTCCTCTTAGTCTCCGCACATCTCCATGTCTTTATACACGGCGTTGAAGTGATAAGTCTGCAAATTAAAGGGGGGCAATAAATACATTAAAATAAATAAGACAATATATTATGCATTTTGTAATTAGACAACTATGCTGAAGTTGACGTCGGCTCTCACATGCACTCGGTCGCTCCGCCCCTTAGCCACTGTAGTAACATTGCCAGCAAATAACGACACTCGTTAATCATTTCATCTAATTTGAAAGAAACATACCATTTTATTTAAAAATTGCGAAGAAATAAATCATTCCTTAACAATTTATCTCATGGTAAGAGTAAAAATCAGAATCGTGCGAAAAGTGCGTATTAAGCAAAGCAGTGTTAACATTTAGGGGAAAATTATTTTTCTTTGAGAAAAGTAATAATTTGGGACTAATATGGTAATTTTTTTATTCTAATCCATCCAGAAATAAGCTGTTAAAATCTGCAGTTATATTACTTCCACTGTGTATAATATTAACACTAGTGAAAGAATATCCTCCAATCCTCCTCTTACCTGTCGAGTAATATAGGCTACCGTTTAATGCCGTCCTTGTCCTTGATCAGGTAAGTTTCTCAACCCTACATTATTATTCATTTCAAGAGAAACATAAGACGTGCAAAAATCTTTTCCTGGGAAAACCATGCATTGCATTTAGAATAGGAATTGTTATATGTTGCCCGACAATAATGTTTACATTCTGTATAGGTACCTAGAAAAGACAATAATAAAAGTAACTTTTGTCGTGATTTACTTCGTCTTGCTTGCAGGGACCTGCGTCATGGAATTCGCTGCATCAACGACTACACACTGCGTTGCATGACCGAGGAGAAGCGCGCGCATTTCAACAAACTGTACGAGGGAACTACGCAAGTGATCCAGAAACTGTGCACTCCGGGAGCCTACCAGGAGGGTGAGTCTGAAATGCTATCTCTCTATCTACAGCAGTGGTGACTAAGTCACGTGACGTCGGCATTGTAAGCATTCTGTTGCTCGGTAGTATCACGATGTGGTGCAGGAGTGTTGCGAGCTTTTGCCTTTCAACTCCGAGGAAGAAGTCGACGTACCTTAGATGACGCTAAATAAAAATAATTATTTGTTACACAATATTGGATCACAAAGTCGCTCGTGACACGCTACTGGGAGAGAGTTCACATTACCTACGAGGTGGCGCAAGACGGAGATGAAATTCTCCCCAAAACACGGCCTTGCTACACAGCTCAACAGTTGATGAATTATTTAAAGGAAATAATAAATCATTGCAAATAAACAATGTTTCAAATTATAAGGTGTGTAAAATAGCATTAAAATTCTGTCCCCTATCGTGTACTATTCATGTAATTTATCGGATTTACTAGGCATTAGGCTTTTGCCTAATTTACGTGTTCGTCTTACAGCAATTGAAATGGAGCTGTCGGCGTGGTCTAGGGGTAGCCTAAGGCTCCGAACTCGTGCTGGCCGTGGGCAGTTTGCCTGACTTTGTTTTTCCTAGTGTTTTCCAACTATAAGCTAAATTCCACGACGAGTCCTTGCGCTCATCCCGATGAAGCATCATTCCTCTATCACCAAATCCAGAAATCTTTATAATTGCGCATTTGATACATCGTTAAATAAATGTGAGGTGTGTCCGTGTGACACGCCGCGCCGCCCTCCCCTCTTCGTGTTGAACATGTTCTCCAGCACTCGATCAAATTCCCGTCGAAGAATAGAGGGTACGTCCTCCACTTTACCTTTCAATGAGCCCGAAAAAAATCACAGGATGAAGGGACCACAGATCAACGCTAATGACAGTACTGGAACACTTAATTTACTTTATTAAAATATTCGGTGCATGAGTGTCAGTGAACTCGTGTTGAAGAATGAAAAATTTAATTCCATCTCGATTAACTCTTGAACAAATAGGGGAATAAAATCAGATTCGCACAACTATCAGCTTATATTGTTTCTTGAAAGGAAGCAAAAATAGTCCGAGAATTCTTTTCCTTCTCATGGCACAATATTATCCTAACTTTCTCGTGAATAATGTCTGGTTTTCAATTGACCAGTAACTATAATTGTGTGAATTTACTTAGCGATGAAAATGGAATCAAGACTCTTCAAAGAAGAAAATGAAATATTGGTCTTTTGCTTAACCTTGCAATTTGTTGAAACCCAGGACGGATGATTCTGCTGGGCAAGCCGTCTAATATGTGTTTTAGGGAAATATTTCAAGCGGCAGGCAATGTCATTAATCACATCCCCTTTTCCTTATCTGTAAAACCTCCAGTCTTTTGAAATTCATGTACTGATTTACGGATTCATTCGAGCTCGAGCCTTCACACCAGGAAATCTTTCTGCAAATAATCTTCGAACTCTATAAGTTATGACGTTCCTTCACGTGCTTGGCGCGTCCCACGTTAGACTGAGACGCACGGCATAGGCCTATATAAAATTGCTGTTACGTGTTAGGTCTATTTTAAGTATTAAAATTCTGTCTCCTTCCTACATGTCCAACAAATTAAAAAATAAACTTATCTTATAATGTCACATCATATGGTGCAAGAATTGCAATTATTTCTGGAAGAGTATGATATTGGCATAGTGATGAATCCTCCCGGCGAAGTCCTGATCTTCACTTCTAGTGAAGTAACTGGAATGTTGACTCGATATGTACAAAGTTCTCTCTCCAATAATTTCTCGTTTCTTTTCGTTTAGATACCGATAGCAGTACAGTGTTAAGTAACCACCATACTCTTCTAGCTTGATTAATCATTAATAAGTATACAATGAAACCACCATACTCTCCTAGCTTGATTAATCATTAATAAGTATACAATGAAACATACAATCGTACCAATTCCTTGGAATCGGAACCTACATTATTGGATAAAAGATAGTAATTGACGAAATGTCTATGGATTGAAACTTTTCGCGAACCAAATAAAGAGACAGAATGGCTTTGGACAGAAGACGTTTGGAAGGGCGAAGAAACTCTCCACACGATAAATTGGACCAAAAATCTGGAAACAATAAATGTTTATCCGTTTTGGTCACCAGATACGTAAGTTGAAATCCCAGGCATATCTAGCTACGCTGCCATGCGTTGCTATGACGGGGCTGTGTAATTTCACAAACAGACAAGGAAGTCATACTTTCGGACAACATTACCTGATTCCTCAAAAATCAAAGCAATGATTTCGAAAATGATAACAAAAGAATTTCTGTTATGGATATTATTATACACATTAAAATCCAAATAAAGGCCCTCGCAGTATAGGCCCACAACTGATGACTCTCTGTTATAATGCAGTTTGTTCTGCATCTTAAGAAACCAACAATAGTCCTTTCATTACGTCATATTCCCAGCTCTTCAATTGAGATCGTATATTGGTGAAAATTCTTTCCTTTCACATCACATACACCACTTACCCTTTTAAGGAAAATTCCAAGTGTCAATGAAGGAAACTTACTTACGGCTTTGAAGGAACCCGGAGGTTCATTGCCGCCACCGGTCCCTATCCGGAGCAAGATTAATCCAGTCTCTATGATCATATCCCACCTCCCTCAAATCCATTTTAATATTATCCTCCCATCTACGTCTCGGCCTCCCCAAAGGTCTTATTCCCTCCGGCCTCTCAACTAACACTATATGCATTTCTGGTTTCGCCCATACGTGCTACATGTCCTGCCCATCTCAAAAGTCTGGATTTAATGTTCCTAATTATGTCAGGTGAAGAATACAATGTGTGCAGTTCTGCGTTGTGTAACTTCTCCTGTAACTTCATCCCTTTTAGCTCCAAATATTTTCCTAAGAACCTTATTCTCAAACACCCTTAATCTTAGTTTTTGGTTTCGTAACAAGCTGTTTATTACGGCGATGGGTTGTTAGCCCTTCGCCCAACCCCCAAGCTGGAGGACCACCCTTATCGACTGTCCACGACTGATTATTCAATATATCAATGAAGGAAACAAATTATAAAAATGTTGGGTAACTGGTACTGCAAGAATGCTAGTCCAGCACTTCTCAGCTAACTTATCAACTTCGCATCCCTTAGTGATTCCAGTTTCATGTGTATTGAGGAAATGAGAGCATAAACGGGATGTACGTGCTAATGGAATGTGCTGCATGTTGCATATCCTTCTTATAATATCCTGGAAACACAGTTCTGCATCCAGACCGTCTAAGTTGCACAGTTCTGGCTTACAAAGTAAATGTGAACTTCGCTATTAAGGATTACTCGATCATAAGAGAAGTTGGCAATATATAATTAATTGCAAATATTACTTCAATCCTGACAATCACACACGAACACAATTAAGACCAGTTTCCAATTTTCAAGCTATTAATGCATAATGTCCTTTTCCTGAATTTCACACGAAAGGAATTCCTTATTATATCAAGAAGCTAGATATGTGACTTGAATTACGAAGTGTACAGATTATTAATTTTGCACAACTTTGTGTAGAATAGATGTTCCATAACGTGATCACTTCTCCTAGTTTGTATTAAAATTTGTATCAGTGTTACAATTGTTAATTTATGATTAGAGTCGAAGGGTATTATTCACAACTAAATTATTGATTTTTGTAGACATTCTTCTCCAACAGTTAGTAAGGAATATATATATATATATATATATATATATATATATATCCACTAATATTTCGAAGTATGGTCATCGTACATCCGTATTTTGTACTTTAAGACCCGTGTCCGTGTACGTAGGCTAATTTGTGGTTAGGGTTCAGAAAGGAGATTAATAATTATTTGCCACAGTTTCTAGAGATGGCGCCTGCTACAAAGCTATTCTCATGTACACTTTGGATTTAATAATATATAAAAAACCAAAACACTGCAATCTATACCAAATCAGTGTTCCTTGTTTATAGGCCTAACTGCTTGAATATTTTGTACTCCTTGGCTTCGTCAATGCAATGCAATCTTAACGTTTGTACTGTTCTACGTTCATTTTCTTAGTGTTGCTGGTTAGCGTGATTTTAACAGCGGAAACGTTTATTTTAAACACATAAAATGTCGGGAAGGAAGTGAAACTTCTGAAGTGAATTACATACAGAATATACATTTATGAAAAGCAGTTTAATTAGTGCTAATGAGATCAGGTTGTGTGCACTGTTAGCAATTCATTCAGTGACCGTATAGATATACCTAAGCATGTGGGAAGTCAGAAACATTGCAGAGCTGCTGAAGCTTCTGGTGTGTGCAAAACAATTTGCTGCTAAATAGGCAACTTTGAATAACCTTTCTGTGCAGCAAGAATTTGGCTTCGAATCTGCTCAGTGTCGGTAAGTTGTGCGAAAAGAAATATTGAGACAGTAGCAGTGAATTTCGTAAGCCGCTGATTTTGTTAATGTAATCGTTGATGCTTCCACCGAGTTAGATTTAATGTTAGTCCCTGCACTTGCAAGATATTTATAGCAACAGTAGTTGGAGTTGAAATCAGGTTCTTAGAATTCCATAATATTAGCGGAGAAACTGCAGAAATTTTTGTCAGAACATGTAACCGAGTCTTTGAAAAATAATCTGATCTATAAAATTACTTCATATTGTGCACACAATACCAAACGCATTCTGGAGGTGTGAAAAGGAAAGGCAAACAAATGCGTTCGTTACACGGCAAAACAAAGTAGGATGGCATAGGCTGCGGTGAACAATTTGCTCACAATTGTGTGCAGATTCGGGTAGATCAACTACCTATCAATGTTAGAGTACCAAAGTTTCGAGTCTCATACCAACTATCCACAGAATGCTGTTGATCTTTTTTCCTGTCGCAGTGCATCAGTTCTTGTCCGAAGAACGTAAAGAACTTTTCTCCAAGACCCTGCCAGTAAGGTTCACTGTACATACGGTTCATCCATTTCTATTTGCAATTACTGAATAAAACTGTGCTTGAGTTGAAAAAAATCTATATTTCTCTCAGAGGTAGCTTTGTAGTATCTGAAATTAAAAGAGAAGCTAATTTCCAGGGGGGGGGGAACATAAATATAACCCCCTTGACTGTTGAACAGGAGCCAGCGGTATTGGTAAATCGAGATGAAATGAAGGAAAACAATTTCAAACAAAATATTCTGAATTTTATGACCACTGCATTTCATATCTCGAACTATGGAAGGGGAGTTTTGAAGGTGCTGAGCAAATTTCTTGGATTCAGGTTGATTCTCCAGATCCCCAATCTGAACCAGGCCAGTCCAAATATTTCTTTCATTTTCTTAGTATCTATATATGTACTGCGACCCCATACTTTTTATATTCATTAAAAATATTAAGGAGCGCATTTCATTGATGCTACTAAAATCATTTTGTCTTGTAATATTTTTACACCTCGATTTAATTAAATTTAGGATTGCTGCGCTATTCAGGTAGATTCAAATTATGAATTACACTGGATCAGTGTTGAGGAATCACCTAAGTTCATAAATTCACTCGTTTATAATTCCAATGCTGTCAGACACCATTGAAAAACTTTTTTTTTATGAAGTCGTGCTAGTGAATCTTGTGCTCAAAAATCAAAGTAAATATTATAGAGAAAGAGAAAGAGAAATATCGAACGTAGGACAGAAGGGTATAAATCAATGGATTCGTATTGACAGTAAATTAATATAAATTCAAAGTATATGCAACAATTTTGAGAAATAAGGATCTATAATTTAATTTAATAAAACCTCATACACAAGGTCAAACAAAAAAATTCTGCTTTCACAGGTTATAAAATATTTCACACGGTAAAAATAACAAATCTCAACTTCAACAATAATTATTATTAGGGCAAGGCATTTAATGACCTATAAATTGGTAAAAAATGCAAAATAAAAAATGCATTTATGACCTAAAAAAAACAACAAAATGACCTAAAAACAAAAAAATGACCAATAAAAAGTAAAGCATTGCCAATGAAAATACTTTTAATTACGTTAAGTACTCACTTGATTACTGAACTACATAAAATTAAAAAAAAAATACATGTTACAGTACCTTGTATTGCAGAAAATTCATTTCAAGTGCACTTTTACAACAATTTTGAATTGCAGTTAACAATCAAAACTTGGCGGAGATTTTTAAACAAAAACGATTGTCTATTATCTGCTAGTACCGACTTATAAATGGAAAAGCTTCTCTCTACTTCAACGGAAACAATTGGAGCAAACTGAAAGCAAGCAATATCTCCTGAATTTCACTCACAGTCAGGAAGAAAAAAAATGTTCACCAGACAAAGCTCTGCCAGTTGAACACAATGTTGTGTACCCCCTGTTCTTGCTTAGACAGTTTTTCATTTTCATTGACACTGCATCACCCACTTTACCACATGCACGGCTCAAATCATTCACCACTTTATCCACTATTTGTAGCTGTTCCACTAATGTCACTTGGGATTTTTCCAGTGCAGTTATGACATCAGGAAGGAATCCAAAATTAGTATTTATGTAAGAAAGTTTACCAGCAATTTATTTATCAGCTAACAGTTCTTGCGCCTTTTTTATTGACACTGACTCACCATTATCAAAAGAATGAACCACTTGCTTCACAACATCGAAATTCTTGCAATAATAACTGCAAGCTTGGAGCCATGTTCCCCATCTAGTCAAAACAGGTGAAAATGGCAATTGGATTTCTGGAGTTTCTGTTTTGAATGCTGAAATTCGAGAGGGGGCTTTCAAGGATACTTTCTTCACGCATCCAATTAATTTATCCACTTCAGGAAAATTTGCACGTACTTCTTCCGCGACCCGGTGTAATGCATAAGCTAAACACGTCACATGTACCATTTTTGGGTACAGTGCACTTAAAGAAGCAGCTGCTTTCATCATGTAGGGTGCTGCATCTGTTATAAAAAGCAATAGGCCTACAGTGGAATTTCGAATCCCATCAGGCCAAAGTATTCTCAATGCATGGTCAAATACTAAGCTGATCGTTGAGTAGTTGACTTTGTCCAGCTGCTCACAATGTAGTAGAAATTGTTCTCCAGGGCTGTGTGCTTCTAAAACTCCAACAGTAACATTAGCTACATAACGGCCCATAGAGTCTGTTGTCTCGTCAATGGATACGAATACATTTCTTTCTCCAATCATTTCTCTTATTTTTTTTTAAAGTTTTGTCATAGCACCGAGCTATGTATGTTCTCAATGTTCTGGGATCTGGAATTAATTTTCCGGTCTCCTCTTCTAAGAAAGTTCGCAGCTTAGGATGATTCAGTTTGTGAAGCGAAATATCAGCCGATAGAAAAGCTTCACATAGTTTCTTACAAAATGGCGAAAACGTTGAACACGTATCCCCCAGAAGCATTTGCTGTAAGTTTAAACTGGATTTATTTTCAAGTCTCTGCAGGCCACGTTTATGTTTCTCCCGTGACATGTGTTGTTCTATCGTAAACGTTTTTTCAGCAGCCACTCTCACATCGCAGATCTTGCAGAATAAAATACGACCGTCCGTTGAAAAAATATTTTCTCCATATTTTGAAACAAATGCCTTTAATTTAACACTAGCACTTTCCTTTACTTTAGGCATTTTGCTCTTGACCTGTTCACACAGACGACTAGAAACAACTGACCACCTCAATTAACAGCATAACAATGCCAGTTTACCTGGAGAAAGGAATCTCTGTGTGAGTGTGGGTAAATTCCTAGAAGTGGGCAAGTTCATTATGCCTTGAAAAATAGGGGTATAAGCTAGCATACGCTCTAAGAATTTGAATAAAATTCCTAGAAGTGGGCAAGTTCATTATGCACATACCTTGAAAAGTAGGGGTAGAAGCTAGCAAACATCTACTTAATTCCAAGAAATTGTATTGACAAGGAAAATACTGAATTATAATAAAAAAATCTAAAATCAAATACAAATAATGTCACAGCCTTCCTGAAAAAGTGTAAAAAATGCTCAAAATGACCTAAAAATTGCCAAAAATGACATATCCGTAAAAAGTTAAGAAAATGCAAAAAAAAAAAAAAATGCCCTAACGAATTGCTTTTATTTAACCCGGTTTTTAATGTCATACATTTCCATATATGCTAGCAATGTTTAAACCTTCATAAGAAAAAGATGCAAAATCATTAATTGCCTTGCCCTAATTATTATAATTGTTAGATCATATCAAATGTAATATATTTTATAGAATTTGTGTACTCTCTCCCAGCAACTTCTAAACCTGTAGAGGCTGTTTCTTTGATGAAGATCATTTGTACACCTGGAACATATAAACTCCAAGTAAATAAATTCCACCGTGTGCAGAACTCTCCGTCAGAGAGGTTGATCCCGTTACGCCAGGCTCGACTCTGCATCTAATTTTGTGAGGTATCGTTCGGGCCGGCCTGTATGTAACAAGATCCTTGTACCTCGTCCTACAACTGTTGTAGGTTAACGTTTTTTTTTTCTAGAAAACTGAATGTAAGTACGGAATTTCATAAAAGTAAGGCTAATAAGTTAATCAAAATTTCCAGGTAAAGAATTTTTCAAGCTTACTCTTAGAGGTCTGAATAAAATTTGTACGTATTAATCATTTAAAATGTTAATGTTTTCAACTAATAAGATAATTATGAAAAAGAGTCATTAATCACATTACAATGGAAAATTTGCTAGATTGACTCTGTAGTCACACTATGCACGAAATGACAGGTTTTTATTCGATATTTTGTTATTTTCACATCCCTGGACGTCGGGCAGTTGATTGGCGAACTTATCGGCTCATTTATAAAAGTTTCGTAAAATGGGTTTTTTTTGCGGCATAGGAATAGATATTGTGTGTGTGAATATATATGAAATTAATTACGTAAGTTACACCCACTTGAATCTTGAATCTCACAATTTATAGTCGGTAAATTGCTATACTTCTAATCTCAAAGATAAATATTTAACATACGTACTCTCATTTTCACACAGCAAATTATTTAACTCACGGATATCTTCTCAATAAACAGTAAATGATAACATCATCCACAACATGAAAAAGGAATGAAATTGTAAAATTTATCACAGGAATGTAGCCCATGTCTGTCATGTTCGTGGAAGTCATTCTTGTTGCGTTCTGAACTCTCGAGCTTTGCTTTAACTGAAGTTATTAACTCTTCATGCCTCATATTCGCAACAAAGCACATGTAAATTATTTTTAAATTTAGTTTCACCGTCACTACGTATCCAGTATTATAATATATTTGAAGCGCCTACAGTTGTTGACTTTGTGGAATGATTACTATTGCACGATAATTTATTTGGTTGCAGAATTTCTCCATCACGCCCCCTGCATGAAGGAGGTCACCACAGACTATGAAGATTGCGCTCACAAATACCAACAGAAGATCGGAGAAGTGCATGCCCGCATCAGTGAACACAATAATAAGACTTCCGCCGACATATCGGGGAGAGAGAAGGAGTTGCGCACTGTTTGTTGGTAAGTTTTGTTACTTTCTCAGAAAATGAAGTGAAGAGTACGTCATTATAATTAATATTTGAATTGTAAATTAGAATATGTATCTACTCATCAGATAGGACGTACCTAATTCTTTGGTTGTTACTTTTTTCACTTCCCTGAAATTTTGAGTTCTCTATCGAAACAAGGCTGGTAGAATTAATAAGGGGACGGCCCTCGCTGCAGAGGAGCAGTAAGCGTTGTATGCTACGTTATATACACAGGGAATGCTAAAATCCAGCACAACCATAGATTCAGCGAATCTGGTTCCAATATAGTACCTTATTTACTTGGAGTTTATATGTTCCAGGTGTACAAATGATTTTCATATATATCATATATGTAATATATATATATATATATTTATATATATATATGCAGTATATAATATAAATAATAAATATATATTATAACTTATATCAATACTTACGGTCTTACTAATAAAAACTCTATATACAGACGTTTAACTCTCTTATACTTATACAATGAGTAACTCATTTGTAAGTCGTGCGTAAATTCCTTACTAATAATCACTACATACGTCGTGTATAACAGTATGACTGTTACACAGCTACGTCATAGTTTCGTCATTACTTCGTTACGAAAGGTAATAGAATATCTGAGGTTCTCTATTGCATCCGGTAGAGCGCTCTAGTGTGGCGTGTTAAATATCGATAGTACAACTGGCTCTAATCGATTACCACACTACATTTTGGTCAAAGAGTACAAGCTACAGCAATATTAATTCTAATAATTCTATGATGTTTGGTTTATTCTTCTGTGGTTACAAGGTAACCATAATCACAAAATGACAGTCGATACGAACAGCTGTTAGAAGGGCGGCCATTTTTTCGCCATATATAACGCTTAAACAAGGGGTTTCCAGTATATAACTACTGCAAAGCAATTCCCATTGTATAGTTACAGCCTGTTTATACGTCCATAGCTTATTCACGGTTTATTAGTAACGTTTTTAGATTTAGATTTATTTATTTAGATTAGATTTATTTATTTAACCTGGTAGAGATAAGGCCGTCAGGCCTTCTCTGCCCCTCTACCAGGGGATTACAACTATAACATGAACAATAAGATTACAATTAATATTAAATTTACAATTACAATTACAATAAAAATTAAAGTACGACAAGAATACCTGATTAATGAAAGCTAGACATTTTATCATAGAAGTTAAGAACAAAGAATATTTTTGTATTTACTAAATTACAAATTAAACCTACAATAACAAAATTCTATGGTGATGAAATTACCGGATATTGAGATATTTTGTGGTAGATTAAAAGAACTATTTACAAGAAACCATGTCTGAACGAGTCTCAATTACTGACCAAGTGCCTAGTAAGTTTGCGTTTGAATTGAATTTTATTTCGACAGTCCCTGATGCTGCAGGTAACGAATTCCAGAGTCTTGGCAGGGCTATTGTGAAAGAGGATGAGTATGAGGAGGTGCGATGGGATGGTATTGTTAGTATTGTTTCACGGCGAGAGCGTGTGTTCAGATTGTGGTGGGAAGAAAGGTAAGTGAAGGAATAGAAGAGTTCAAGATTTCGAAGAGAAAGAGAAGTGAATGTAAATTTCTTTTCTTATCTAGTTTAAGCCAACCTATTGCTTCCAGGGATGGGGTAATATGATCATATTTACGAACATTGCTTACAAAACGTACACACAAATTATGAGCACGTTGAAGTTTCATTTTGTTGTCGCTGGAAAGGTCAGTCAGTAAAATGTCAGCATAGTCAAAATAGGGAAATACAAGGGTCTGCACAAGGGACTTTTTTAAGCAAGAGGGAAGATGAACATTTATCCTTTTTAGCACATGAATAATAGAATATACTTTTCTGCAGGTTTCTGTGATTTGCATGTCCCAGTTGAGATTATTATCCATGTGAATGCCAAGATTTTTTACCGAAGAACTGAAAGGGATATGCACTGTACTTACTTTAACGGGGGAAATGTCGAGGTGCTTTACAGCGTCGGTTTGCCGTTTGTGTCCTAATATGATTGCTTGTGTCTTTCCAGGATTGATATTAAGATGGAATTTCTTTGTCCATGTCACAAT
The DNA here is from genome assembly GCA_025594305.2 of Periplaneta americana. Taxonomy (NCBI): domain Eukaryota; kingdom Metazoa; phylum Arthropoda; class Insecta; order Blattodea; family Blattidae; genus Periplaneta; species Periplaneta americana. Next base: position 179,485,278 of record JAJSOF020000007.1, on the reverse strand, counting down.
CGAGTCAATGTCTTTGTTCAATTTATCTATAGCGGCATTTATTCGATCTAAGCGGGAAGAGATGTAGCATTGAAGGTCGTCAGCATACAAGTGATAGTTACAATGCCTTACATGAGATGTAATATCACTGACATATATTGTGAACAACAATGGTCCGAGTACCGAACCCTGTGGTATACCTGATGTTATGTTAATCCAGGAAGAGCTTCGATTCCCGGATACAACACATTGTTGTCTTTCCCGTAAGTAGGATTCGAACCAACTCACAGCAGTCTCTGACAAATGTAGATTTCTCAATTTATGGGTGAGCAGGTCGAAATTTACAGAGTTGAAAGCTTTGCTAAGGTCAAGAAGTGTTAGTATTGTTACTTTATTAGAGTCGATTGCTTCACGAATGTCTTCTGTCACTTTAAGTAGAGCAGTGCTTGTGTTGTGTCCAGCTCTGAAACCTGACTGATACTTGTCGAATAGTTTGTGTTCGTTCATGTAGTTAGTAATTTGTCTTTGTACGATTCTTTCCAGTGCTTTTGATATGGCTGGCAGGATACTGATTGGTCTATAGTCGTTCGGGTCGGTGGGAACTTTGACTTTTGGAAGAGGAAGAACGAAAGCTTGCTTCCATATTTTAGGGAAAGTTGAAGTGATTAAGGAACTATTGAATATGTGTGCAATTGTAGGTATTACTATGTCTTGTATTTTCTGTATGAGTAATATGCTAATGTTGTCTGGCCCTTGAGCTTTCGTCTTGATGCGTCGGATGGCTTTCATTACGTCAATAGGAGTGACGTCAGTAAAATAGAATTTGTCTCGAGTTGGGGGAGCTGAGTCAGGCAAAACTGTGTCTTGTTTCGTTGTGTTGTTTAAGGTCGGGTCCTTTACAAAGTGTTCGTTCAATCGGTCAAGTGGGATGGGAATGTCTGCTTGTTCACTAGCCCTTCCAAGTCCAATGACCTTCAGATTTTTCCATAACTCGGAAGGGGTTGTGTTGGGCTCTATAAGTTTGTAGGAGTATTTGAGTTTAGCGTTTCTTATTAGTTGAGTCGTTCTGTTTCTTAGGTGTTTATATAAGTTAAAATATTCGTCGTTTTTATTGCGGGTGTATTTCCTATAGGCTAAGTCGCGTTCGGACATCAGGCTACGTATTTCAGTCGTCATCCAAGGGGCTGGGGTCTTTCTGGTACGTTTGGTCTTTAATGGTGCGTGTTTGTCATAAAGTTGAAGTATTAACGTATTGAATAAGTCTACTTTCTCGTCTACAGTTCGTAATGTCCAGATCATGTGCCATGGAAGTTGCGCAGTGTCTTCTTTCAGTGCAATATCATCTATTCTTTTGATATCCCTGTAAGTAATTACTCTAGGAGTCGATTTAGGACACTGCAGATTAAACGATAGATAAATGATATCATGCCCTGATAGTCCTGGTGCAGGCAACTGTCCATGCGTCAGTATTTTGTCGGCAGTATTTTGTTTTCTGTCTCAACTGTGCATAAGTCTCGTATAAAAAGTATACACGGTTTATTAGTAAGACTGTAAGAGTATTTTCTATTTCTGCTACAGTGTAGTCCATACCTGTGGAGAAATGGTTAGCGCGTCTAGCCGCGAAACCAGGTGGCCCGGGTTCGATTCCCGGTCAGGGTTTTTTCCGGGATTTTACCTCAACCCAATATGAGGAAATGCTGGGTAACTTTCGGTGTTGGACCCCGGACTCATTCACCGGCATTATCACCTTCATGTCATTCAGACGCTAAATAACCTAAGCTGTTGATAAAGCGTCGTAAAATAACCTACTAAAAACAATCTACAGTGCAGGTCTGAAACAAGACTGGAGTGGGTCAAAGGAGATTATGCGTGAACAGGTAGTCGGTGAGATGCCTATAGGTTATACGTAGTACAGCTTCAGATAATGTTGAAACAATTCTGATTGGTCTATACTCGGTAGAGGTTGAACAAGTGCATATGAAAATTGTGCATGATAGAAGGATAAGAGAAGCGTAGAAGCTATGTGTAAGGGCTGAAAGAGCGATGTCGATTATTTCATTAAGCATTATGACAGTAATAGCGTCGGTGCCTTGCGCTTTTGTTTTGCTAAATTTTAAGCATATAATTACGTCTGTAGGAGAAAAACTTACTCGCGTTTATACAGACGTCTGGAAGTGAGCTCATTTGTGACGCTGTTAGAACAACTGAAGTATAATGGTCATTCTGCTCGTCGAGTGAAATATTAATAGTCTAGTCTGTGTTTTTTTTTTTCCTAGTTTCATTACACGTAGGTTTTTCCGTAAGTTATTTGGTGTGGAATCAGATTCGCTGAATCTATGGTTGTGCTGGATTTTAGCACTCCCAACCACATACTTCACTATTATAAACAAGTTCACCTTTTTGAGGTAAATTCGTTCACTGTCACTTCAGTACCGGCTGTAGAAGATGTCATATTTATCGATAACCTAATAGTTTAATTTCCTTTTTGTTCGATTAAGGGACTCTAGGACAGAGGTTTTACAAAAAAAAATGGACAAAATATCATTTTTCGAATTTTTGTACTAAATTTTCCTGGTATCTTAGGAAGTTGATAGTAAGTGTTTTTTGCTTCTACGTTTTCTTTTAACTCCAGGGGCGATTTTTATACAGGTCTGCTCCATAAGTCAGTATTGTATCTCATTTCATAAATCGTCGCTTTGGTAGTGAATAGTTCTATTCCACGGTGAGCAAGTTTCGAGATAAAGCGATTTGAAATTTTTGTGCAATCAGAAAAACTACATTATTTAACATTGTGAGAGTAAATTCGAAATTGAAATGGACTTTATGTTCTCATACAATTAAGAAGAATGCTATACTATGTTTCATTTAATTAAAATATTTTAATATCAAACTTATATTTTATAATGTGGCTTAGACCCTTTCACCATATTTATTAACCCTAGCACTGCTAAGGGGGGGCAAAAATTGCCCGCACTATTTGTTTTATTTGTGTAGAATATGTAATTGTTGACCTGAAGAAACAAGATTGTAGGTAATTGTAGATTAATATCTCAAGTATATAATGACATGGACTTATAATTTTTATGATTTATTTAAATCTGCCTACCATCTTCATTTATAGTGCGGGCAATTTTTGCCCCCCCTTAGACATGGGTGTGACAATTTTTCTGTCTGAAAATATTGATCAATAATCAGATTAATATACATTGTTTGATTGTTGGTACCACTGGATATACAAATTTAATTCAAATTATGTTGTCATTGTTGCTTTTAAAGTAATAACTGTCTTGTTATTCAAACTGGAACAGTTGGAAATTAGTTGTGTGAAATGTCTCGTAATAATCAGAGTGTCAAAATGTCTCGGAGTTTTCTCACAGAAAAAGAGGTGACAGCTATGGTAAATGAATATAATATAGATGATGCAAGTGATCCAGAAGAAGATGATAATGTTGTGACATACGACAGTGACACTGAATATCACAGAGAAATTGAAAGTGACTCAAGTTCGCGAAGTTCATCCCCTGATCAGCAGCACGCTTCTACTTCTAACATCGCTGTTATAGCAAGAAGTGGTAGGAATATACTACTGCACCTCCAAGGCAAGTCCGCAGGTCAGTACAGAATATAGTGACTTTCCATGAAGGTTTGACAAATGAAGGTTTGACCTCCAATGCGTCAGAATCTTTCAAAAAGTTTATAACTCCTGAAATAGTGAACATTATTGTGCATCATACTAACGAAGAAGCTAGTATTAGGAATCTAAAACTTACAAACACAGAAGAATTTTATGCCTTCATTGGTATTTTGATACTCATGGGTGCAAATAATGACAGTGAACTGCCAATTGATGATTTATGGGGAAAAGTACTGGGCAAGAACATCTACACAGCTACAATGAGTCGTATTCGATTTGGAGAACTTCTGTCCTTGATTAGATTTGATGATAAGCAAACAAGAACTGAAAGACGAAAGCAAGATAAGTTTTGCCCCATTCGTGAAGTTTTCTATAAAATTGACGAATTGTTTGTAAAATACTACATACCTAGTGCACATCTAACAATCGACGAAATGCTCTCGCTCTTTCGAGGAAGATGTCCATTTAAAGTCTTTATGAAAGACAAGCCAGGCAAATATGGCATATTGATTAGGATGTTATCGGATGCACACACCCGGTACATTCTGAAAATGGAGGTCTATGCAGGAAAGGACGAGCGACCCGCCGAGGAACAGAGTGCAAAGGCAGTTGTTAGACGCCTAGTGAAGCCGCTGGAAGGAACCGGAAGAAATGTAACAACGGATCGTTATTATACATCCATCGAGCTAGCGGAGGAACTTTACAATGATGACAAGCTGACTTTGGTGGGGACATTGAAGAGTAACAGAAAGCACATACCGGAAGAGCTAAAGAAGACGCAGGGTCGAGAGCTATATTCCTCTAGATTCTTATTCACAAACCCAAAAACAGGCAAGGCACCAGTTACCTTGGTTTCATACATCACCAGACTCAAGCCCATTAAGAATCTCCTACTTCTATCCACACAACATAATGATAGAAAAGTGGATGAGTCGACAGAGAAAAAGAAAACAGATGTTAATCTCTACTATAATGAAACAAAAGGAGGTATAGACAGCATTGATCAAATGACGCGACATCACTCTGTGAAGAAGGGGACTAGAAGGTGGCCACTATCTATATTTTTCACCTTGATAGATATTGCATGTCTCAATGGTGGAACAATTTTCATGAAAAACAATCCCGACTGGAATAAGAAGAAGCATAATGTAAGAAGGCTCTATATGCTAGATTTGGGCCAACAACTAGTTAGGCCAGTTGTGGAAGAGAGAGCCAAGAATATTATAGGTTTGCAAAAGCCTATCATCTCTGCAATAGAAAGTGTTCTAGGGAAAACGCTTCCCAGTACTAGTGTAGTTGTTCCTTCTGGTGCATCGTATTCACGGGGAAGATGTCATCTCTGCTTGAAGACAAAAAGCTCTAAAAGGGAAAAAGACAAAATGACAAAAGTGTCTATAGTTTGCTGCAGGTGCTGTAAATATGTTTGTTCCACTCATTCTGCAAAAACAATCATATGCACCAATTGTGAAAATGAAAGTGAAAGTGAGTGAAAAAAAAGCTATTGACAATTGAGCAATTTGTGACTTTGATTTTTAGTTTTGTTATTTGTGGTCTACAATAGTTTTGTTGATTACTTAGTACAGAAAAGCCTGAAGTTTAAATATCCAAAGCATTAGCCTATGTGAGAAATATACGTTTTATAAGACTATTTTCATAAATACTTATATGTGTGTCTTTTTTTAATGTTCCTGATATAGAAAATCGTGTAGTAACATAGTAAAGTAATTCTTAGTCTATTAAAAAATCAAAACAAAGCGCGGGCAATTTTTGCCCCCCTTAGCCATCCACGTGACAGATCGAAGCTTAGTAGTGCTAGGGTTAATGAGGGATTATCTAACTTAAATTGATGAAATGACATATTCCCAATCTGATAATATGAAACAAAAAGTATTGTAGATGATGCTAAAGACATGTATTTTATTTAAAATATTATCAATTACGGAAAAATCAGTGTATTAATCCTTTCTGGCATCAATTTTTATTTGCAGCACAAGACAAAAAAACGCTCTAAGTGTTATTATTTCAAGGGATCCTCAACCTCATTTAAGGCCCAAAAATAAATTAATGTCAAATATTTTCAGGTAGTACAGAAATGTTTCCAAATTAAGAATTTACACTTAAACTATAGGCCTACACACTATATTTTTTTAAATTCGGATAAACTGCTTTTGAAAAAGTGATCTACACAGGCGTGAAAGGGTTAATACTACATTAAACAAATGATACAAAGCATTAATTATACATAAATCATCTTCTTCTGATGACGTTACTGCATCTGAGTAGAGTATACTGTTATCACTAGTAAGAAAATCTGTTTCTCTTCGTTTAGGTATCTTTTGTCACTGTGATGGTTCGAAATTCTAGGTTACTCAATCTTTCTTGAAAAATATGGGGGTTGAATTTCCTTTTCTGTATTGCAACTATTGTACCTTCAAGCAGTTTAGTGTCCCTCCATCCTCACACTTGTTCTTATTAGTTATCAGTCGAGCAGAAAAGCTCTTAAAATCAAAGAAATCAGCGAAGTCCATTTCAACTACCCTATAGAAAGAGTTTTATATTTTGGCTGTTCGGGCAATAGTATACCATCTATCTGGGGTAAAAATATCAGTCTTGTCTCCTCTACCTTCAATGGCAGAATAGATACCATCTCATTCCATTTCAGAATGACCAGAGTCCATAAATTATTGGTTAATCACGTTGATAGGTAACATTGTTACAGCACGCAGAAACATAGCCACATTTTATACGGTTACGGTTTTGTCCTGATGCTGTTTCCAAATAGATAGTCGCTTCTTGTACTGCTGGATGAAGATTTCTTAAAGTTTCCAAAAGACACATTGCTATTTCCGAGGACCTTCATGCCTTTACAGCCTCAGAGTTGCCCAAATTATATGTAGTAAAAGTAAAAGTTTTCAATTTCTGTATGTAATATAGTTTTCCAATATTCAACGCTGATGGTGTGACAAGAATTTTTTACACACACACATTGTGAAACAGGAAAATGAATTTTCAGATTTAGCTCTTCTTTTATTAGCTATTTTATATTCACTTGCTTCCTGTTTCCTAGCCACATCCAGAGCCATATTTTTCTTGAAGTTCTTGTTATCCTGCCTCATCTTTGTTATTAAAAGCATACAGAAATCACACTGATCCTTTTTCGGCTTGTGGAAACCATAATTAAATACAGTGGTGATTTTTTTTATAATAACTGACCTTCTCAGGAGTTATGCCAAGTTCTGCACAGTATTGTTTATAGTCACTGTATAGCCTGTTTTCGGATAAGCCAGAGGCAAGGTACTTCATTTTAGTAGAACTTAGACAGTAATGTGAATGATACTACTTGTAAAGCTTTATATCATGAGACCTTATTATGTTTTTCGCACTCTCTGTTTTCTTGTATGGTAGGCGTTTCTTGCCCCTTTATCTGTCTCTACTGTACCGGTATTTGTAATTTATTTTGAACATAACGTTTCCATTTTGTCGAATTTCGTTTGCTTTTCTTAGTTAAATTGCTGTCCTCTGCTATATCTTCATTCCTCTCGCTTATCTGATTTTTCTCAACTTGTTCTGTCATCTTCTGTCCATCAGAGTGTGCTGGTGATTCTAATTATCTTCAAAAGTTGTCTCTTCATCATCCCCTTCTGGATGGTATGGCCGATCATTGTCACTTATATCCCCAAATAATTAATCACTACTGTTTTCAAAGTCTGGATTTATGCCAGTTTTACTAAAAGTTGATTTTGATGGCTCAGTACACAAAAAAAATCAAACAATTGTGCCACAAGTCAAAATTCCCAAGCTTTTAGAAATTAAAAATAAGATAATTTAAGCATTTTTGTGGTTTAAGTCTCTTCACAATTCACAACCTTTCGAGCATTTCTGTTCAAATGAAATTGTGAATGGATGTAAGACACCTGCAGGTGAATTAAGACCCTTCACAACCGTACAAACTTTCCAGCATTTTCTTTCCAATAGAACTGTGAATGGATGTAAGACACTTAAGTCTATTCACAACTTAGTAATGATGGTATAGGGCTTTTCACAAAATTCAAATATCTCTTTATTTTTTTAATTAATCGCATATTACCTTTAACAAATGTAAAATTTAGACTTCTTAGACTCCATAAATGGTTTTAAGTCAAAAATCAAAATTTTGTGGGTTAGGCCCCTTCACCACCAAAGCGACGAAATATGCCTTTTTCTCGAAACTATATTTTTGATATTCAAAATACTCCATGCGCATGCACTTGTCACCAAACTCAATCAAAATATTTGTACGTGTCCCTGAATAATTGTAAATTTAATATTAATTGTAATCTTATTGTTCATGTTATAGTTGTAATCCCCTGGTAGAGGGGCAGAGAAGGCCTGACGGCCTTATCTCTACCAGGTTAAATAAATAAATCTAATCTAATCTAATCTAAACATATTATCTGAGATCTAACATTGGGACATTTTAAGTACCTTAGGAATTGGGAGCTAAAAATTATCATGCAAGTAAAAAAATGTGAATAAATAAATTTATGATTTAAAAAAAATTATTGTGCTTCAACCAAACTAGATATCTTGAATTTCTCAATGTTAAAATATTGCCCGGGATTCTGGATCCATAGGGTATGGAATAAATATCAACTTGCAGTAATTGAATGTAATGCGCAAGGAACATTTTGATTATATCACTAATTGAATGGTCCAGTGCAAAATATGCCTGAGTCCACTTTTTTTGCATTTTTGGAGTTTTAACACCCCTTAAGTGAATTTTACACGATTTTTTTAAATATGCTTTCAGTTTTGTTCTAAATAGTACCCTTCTCCATATACACACAGTGCTTATGTTTGTGAAAGGCAGGTATTTCTGTTAAAAAATGCCTAAGTACTTTTCAGGAACAAGAAATGCCTAAGTCCAAAATTTCGCTATTTTTTTTCAATAGCTTAGTTCCACTGTAGCTACTTTAAGTGTTCAGTTTTATATTTAATTTTATCATTTCTTTAACTAATTCAATTTTTGGAACATGTAATATGACTTTTAAAATTTATCGTTAGGGACTATAGGACAATATTGTAATAGTTTGTTAAAGATGATTGTTCTCAGTGTATTTAAAAAATTCAAATTACCTTGTTAAAAAGTAAATGTACATAATGGCGTACGGTACCTAAATATTTGAGATCAACCTAACAAATGAAGAGATATCTTCTTCAGAGAGCCGGAAGACAAAAAGAACAAACGTCCTGTAAGTGCAAAAGTATATATCAACGTGAAATACCAAATTGTAGATGTAACTGTCAAGCAGAGCTCAGTCCTGAAAAGCAGAAATGTATCTTTGGCAAGTTCAACAACCTATATTCTCACAATAAACAAAATATAAATTTGCAGGGGTGTACTCGTAGTGTAAACGTTAAGCATAAGAGAAGGAATACAGATCTAGATGACAGAAATGACAGACGTGTGTCCAAGTATGCCGTAATAGTTCGAGATGATACAGAGTTAATTATGTGTCAGAAGACATTCCTAGCTATACAGGGTACAGAACGACAAAGATTGAGGGCTAACGTTCAGCACCCGGAAAAAGATATCCTTTATTGTAGATGGAAGCACGATAATAATTTGAATCGACCATGCAAAAAGCTGGGGAATTTATAGACAATCTTCCAGCTAGGGAATCTCATTATAGCCGATCTGAGAACAAACATCTTAAATATCTAAGTTCAGGCCTTAATTTAGTTGAACTTCATAGGATATATTCCCAAACTTTAGGAGCAGAATATTCTATATCTTACGATATTCCAGAATGATTTTTAACGAGGGTTTTAATAATATTTCATTTGGTCTTCCTGGAAACGATATTTTCAATGTTTGTACGAAATTTGAAGTTGATTTGAAGCTGCTGAAATTGAGAAAAGTAAGTATGTTTTGAATATAAAAAAAGCAGAGCTACATCACAGACAAGCTGAGGTTTTTAAAAAAAAACTAAAGACAGTAAAAATGATCCAAAGAGCTTAACTCTATGCATGGATTACCAAAAATTATCTTCCACTTCCTGTAACTAATACCCAATATGAATATTACAGGCGACAATTATGGATACATAATTTGGGTGTCCATAATATGGTACTTCGTATGTGTATTTATATTGAGAACACTTCGCTCACAAAGGTCCAAATAAAGTTATTTCATGCCTTGATGACTATCTCAACCACAACAAAAAATATTAAAAAGTGCTGAAGCTATTCGTGGACAACTGCTATAGCCAAAATAAAAATCGCAATCTTTTTCTATCTTGATAATCTCATTGGTAAGGGGATCTTTGAGGATATTTTAGTATCTTACCCAATTTCTGGTTACACAATGATGCCCATCGATCTTGATTTTGCATTCATTTGAGCGCTGTAGGAGAAAAAGTGACAAAGTGCACAGTTCTGACTACTATATAAATATGATAAATTAATGTAGAGCAAAAAATCCATTTGAAGTTGTTTTCATGGAACACAGTCTCTGGACAGATGGAAACGCCGCTGATGAACGAGTTGTAAAGGTACTTGATTATAAAAGCTATTTCGAGGCGGATATGAAAATTTCTGTTCCAGGAATATCCAAATGGAGAAAAGGGCAACTTTCCAAAGGAAACGGACCCGAAGCAGGTGAAACCATGAGTGGGCGGAAGGTTGCTTTTTACAAAGTAGGAGGACACGAAAAGGAAACACCTTCTCCTTACTTCGATGGGCAATACATTTCAATAAATTCGAAAAAAGTAGATTATATATATTGCACCTCTACAATATGTGCCAAAATATGAACAACAAAATTTCTACAAAATTATAATGGCAAACACAGGAAAAACAGCCGAGGAAATTCAAGATGATATGAAATGAAAAAAGAGGATGTAGCCTAGGTCTATTGCATGTAGTCTATTTGGTTCAAAATATTAAAATATGTAATATGTAAAAGGGAAAAATCATGGTGGTGAGAGTGCATTAAAATGTGGATATATTTAATCTACTATGTGTTAAAAGTTTACAGCACTGAAACAAATTTTATATATAACAGGGTAAAATGATTGTGGTGAGTTCATGATAACGAAACATCAAATATTAAAAAAATTAACAAATTATCTTTGTAGTTAGAAAAAGAGCATGGTGGTGCACCTTAAAATATGTAATTTGTGCCAATACATGAGTTATAGCATAATAAAAATACTGTATTAGAAAAAAATAAAAATAATACTGAGTGTAACAAATTCAAAACATTAAACTGAACAAAATAGCCTCTTAGAGTTACAGTTAAAATCTAGTTCTGATGCAAAAATATGTAATTTACAATAATAAACCACGTAAAAGTGAAATAACACAAAAAGCATTATGTAAAGGCTCTAAAAAAATTCAGTTTACATTATTTGTGGATAAAAATGCCTAAGTCCATTTCTTTAAGCCTTAATATCTGGGTGGAAATTAGACTATTTCGAAAAAAAAATTTCTCAAGCAAAACCATTGGTCGGATAGTATTTCATGAAACCAAACTCAATTTACTTGAAAGGAAAGTGTTAACTGTGCAAACATTCAAAATATACAAAGCTCATTTGCCACAAAACTGAAAAAGTAGACTTAGGCATTTTTTGCATTTGGCCCTCCAATTTGCATAAGTAAAATAAAATTAATTTCGAAACTAGCAGTCCGATTGAGCTCAAAATTTGCTCACACCTTGTTCTCAATGCATCTAACAAACAGTTAGTGTCACTTAAGATAGTTTACTCTGTGAAATTAAATGAAGTTTTCAGATTTCAGAAACTCAATCGGAGTAAGGAATGAAGGAAAGTCAGCCTAGGGAACAGCTGCAACATGCAGGTGGACTAGGAATCAGATAACAATGATTATGATTAAAAGGCCTTAGGTGGAAGAAAATCTAGATATACGCGTAGGCCTATAATAAAATGATAAGTTCGCAGTAATTATAAATAATAATCTGGAATATGTTCCCCAATTCTCTCCATGCCATGAATGGCATTGAAGGATGTGTTTCATTTAACCAGCTTCTTAAATATTGGGAATGTATTTTACAACACCGATGAGGTATCCACGTCTTATTTTGATCATCCAGTTACATCCAAAATACAAATTCACTTACTTATTTACTTACTTACAAATAGCTTTTAAGGATCCCGCAGACTCATTGCCGCCCTCACATAAGCCCGCCATCGATCCCTATCCTGTGCAAGATTAATCCAGTCTCTTTCATCATATCCCACCTCCCTCAAATCCATTTCAATATTAATCTCCCATCTACGTCTCGGCCTCGCCAAAGGTCTCTTTCCCTCCGGCCTCCCAACTAACACTCTATATGCATTTCTGGTTTCTCCCATACGTGCTATGCCTACCCTTCTCAAACGTCTGGATTTAATGTTCCTAATTATGTCAGGTGAAGAATACAATGCGTGCAGTTCTGCATTGTGTAACTTTCTTCATTGTCCTGTAACTTCATCCCTCTTAGCACCAAATACTTTCCTAAGAACCGTATTCTCAAACACTCTTAATCTCTGTTCCTCTCTCAAAGTGAGAGTCCAAGTTCCACAAGCATACAGACCAATCGGTAATGTAACTGTTTTATAAATTCTAACTTTCAGATTTTTTTGACAGCAAACTAGATGACAAAAGCTTCTCAACCGAATAATAACACACATTTCCCATATTTATTCTGCGTTAAATTTCCTCCCGAGTGTCATTTATATTTGTTACTGTTGCCCCAATATATTTGAATTTTTCCACCTCTTCGAAGGAAAAATCTCCAAATTTTTATATTTCCATTACGTAGAATATTCTGGTCACGAGACATAATCATATACTTTGTCTTTTCGGGATTTACTTCCAAACCTATCGTTTTACTTGCTTCAAGTAAAATTTCCGTGTTTTCCCTAATCGTTTCTGCATTTTCTCCTAACATATTCACGTCATCCGATTATACAAGAAGCTGATGTATCCCGTTCAATTCCAAACCCTGTCTGTTATCCTGAACTTTCCTAATGGCATATTCTAGAGTGAATTTAAAAAGTGAAGGTGATAGTGCATCTCCTTTCTTTAGCCCGCAGTGAATTGGAAAACCATCAGATAGAGACTGGTCTGTGCGGACACTGCTGTACGTTTCACCGAGACACATTTTAATTAATCGAACTAGTTTCTTGGAAATACCAAATTCAATAAGAATATCATATACTGTAATACTTCTCTCCTAACAGAGTCATATGTCTTTTTAAAATCTATGAATAGCTGATGTACTGTACTCTTATACTCCCATTTTTTCTCCAATATCTGTCTAATACAAAAAAATCTGATCAATAGTGGATCTATTATGCCTAAAAACCACACTGATAATCCCCAATAATTTCATCTACGTACGGAGTTAATCTTGTCACAAGAATATTGGACAAAATTTTGTACGACGTCAACAAAAGTGATATTCCTCGAAAGTTGCTACAGTTAGTCTTGTCCCCCTTCTTAAAAATAGGCACAATTATGGACTCCTTCCATTGTTCTGGTACAATTTCCTTTTCCCAAATAGCAAGTACAAGCTTATAAATTTCGTTAGACAATGCGCTTCCACCCTTTTGTATTAATTCTGCTGGAATTTGATCGATACCTGGAGACTTGTACTTTTTCAGATTTTCTATCGCAATTTCGACTTCAGAAAGTGTGGGTTCGGGTATAAATGGCTCAGCAGTTTGTATTTGAATTTCGTCCCGATCATTTCTATTTGGCCTATGTACATTTAGTAGTTGCCCAAAATAGTACTTCCATCTGTTCAGGATTGAGTAAGAGTCTGCAAGGAAGTCACTATTCTCATCCTTGATCACGTTTACCCTTTCCGGTATCCGTTCTTAAATCCCTTTAAAATTTTATATAAATTTCGAATGTTTTTATTCTTACCATTTGTTTCTACCTCATTCAATTTTTCCTTGACACACGTTTTCTTAATCAAAGGTGAGCTATGTCCATTTTAAAACCTCCAGTAAATTCACCACAAACATACAGTAGCGCTCAAAAGTATTTTGTAGTTAAGGTTTTATGTTGTCAGTACTGTTTGCATGCAGCTACAACAACGCAAAGCACACAGCTGTGTCATTCTATGAGTAGCGTCTCGTTGCTGTGGTTACGTATCTAGGAAGCAGGCAAGTTCATGTAATAACAATATAAATGTGTATTCCATTAGCTTATAAGTATATTGTAGTTTGATTTGGTGGCATGATATACATTAAATATTGGTGTTTAGGTATCTAGACAGTGCTTGTTCATTTGTACAGACCATTGTAAGCATGCCAAAACAAAAGGAACACTCTGTGGATGTGAGACAAGCTGTTTTAAACGCTTTGAAGTAGGAAAAATCGCAGTCTAGCATTGCTAAAGTTTTTGGTATATCACAACAACTCATAAGGGTGTGAAGTCGACAGCAAAAACAAGAAGGGTCAGTAGACAATAAGCCAAGGTCTGTCGTCCTCGAAAAACAACAGTAAGGAGGACAGAAATATTTGTAAGCAGTCGGTTGCTGATCCACGAATATCGGCTCCACAGATTAGGGATGATCTAGAGCAGCACCGTGGACTGAACCTACACGTCTCTACTGTGAAACGTCGCCTAGTAGCTGGTGATTTAAATTGTAGACGACAATCACGGAAATCACTCATTAATCAAAACATATGAAGACAAGATTAGTGTTTGGAAAAATGTATCTAACATGGAACACTACAGACTGGTATAAAGTGTTATGGAGTGTGAGAGTAAATTTAATTTATTTTCTTCTGATGGTGTGCAGTATGTATGTCGACCAAAAGACCAAAGAGACAACAAAAAATACCGGTATCGAGCGTTAAGCACGATGGTGGTAGCATCATGGTGTGGGGATGATTTTCTAGAAGTGGAGTTGATTCTCTAGTCCAAATAGAAGGGAATATGAATCGTTTAATGTATAGTGACATTTTAGAAAAAGAATATGGTTCCACATGGGAGGAAGATTATACAACGTAATTGGATTTTTTAGCAGCACAATGATCCAAAACACACTTCCGCCATTTAAAAATTTATTTGCAGTTAAAAAAAATTAAACTTTTCGATTGGTCAAGCCAGAGTCCGGATCTTAATCCTTTTGGATAACTCTGGTATGAATTGGATCGACGTGTTCTTAGAAGTTATTCAAATAAGGACCAGTTCCTTGCTGCCTTATTGGGAGAATGGTCACAACTTCCACTCGAGCGATTCAATGCTAAAGAGATGTGCTGCTGTGATCAAAACTCGGGTGTATGCAACGAAATGCTGTTTTTTTTTCTCAGAGCCTAGAATATTTTTGTTTTATTATTACATACTTGGATTTACAAATTACTTTTGATCTCGAAGAATTTTCAATAATTTTTTACGCAAGATAAGTCTGTTTAAACTAAAAGTACTTTTGTACTAAATGGATTGGAAATACATACTTTTCAGTCATTCACTGGCATTTTTTCTATTCAATGCTTATCTTTATGCAATTGTAACATATGCTATATACAAAATACTTTTGAGCGCTACTGTACAGGAACGTAGGTTTGGAAAATTTCCACATTGATACAGTCTCGTGGCTATCAATTTTATTATTGCCACAAGGTGTGACGTTATGAATCCTAAATCCATTACGTAATGAACCATTTCACTATTAATCAATATTAGGAGTAAATCACAACTAACTCCAGGGTATTGGATAGTGATTCTTGTAGAATTAAGAGAAGTTCAGTATTTCTACGCTATTAGTCAAATAAATATTGCGATGGTTATACAGTGAATCATTCTGAATTCGGTGGTATAAAATACAAGTAATTAGTTTCTTATACAAGTTCAAAAAGGTCCTAACCCATAGCCAGTTTTCCCACTTTGCTAAATATACCTCAAACTTTGAGTGCATATTAATTGCTATAATCTTCACTCATATTCCTTGTATTTTTTTAAAGTTACTATGTAATGCATATTGTAAATTTTGAAGTAATTTTTAGTTAAATATTTCACCCTTATTGAAAAGTAAAAATATATTTTGATTAACAATTTTTGCCAATTTTCAGTGCATATATTTTTTTCTTATGGGATATTCATAAACCTGTAGGTCTACTTTGTAGAACACAGGCTGTACAAAAAACACTAAAAATTCCAAGTAAATAGATTTAGTGGTTTCAGAGAAAAATGAACTTGTTTGAAAAATTTTAATTTATGGAAAATATAATTTAAAAAAAAAAAGGATGTATGAATTACATGCGGCGCCATTATTAATGAGCCCATTTAAAGGGCTTATCTGCAGAGATATCCCCAAAATATTAGCAAGTTTTTTTACTTTGTTTGAAACACAAAATAAACAAATTGACGTTTTCGTCCGAAATCACTGTTACATGTTAAATGCACCATTTCAATATTTATAAATATTAAATCAAGACTAACTCCAGTACTGTTAGTTTTAATTTTGTAATTGTAAAAATAAACGAATCGGTTATTTTAAAAACCACACAAGTCCATTTTTAACCAAAACGAGTTTATTGTGTTTCTGACATTAATACATGTATTCGCAACACTGTATGAGAAAGTAGATATGTCCGCCGTATTTCAAGTGATGATGTCATGACAATATTTCCCTGAAGAGGATGAAATCAAAAGATTTTATTTCTAATCGTAACAGAGATGGCGCAACTCAGGGGCTATAGTGTGGGACTTCAAAGAGATGTCAGTGTTTTCACTTTAAAACGTTTTAGAATTTTTCTTTTAATTCTGTAATATGAAGGAAAATATATATAGTGTACCACAATGGCTTTTGTTCCCATTAACTGACAAAATATAGGCAAACTATTTTAAAATGTTACTGAAAATGTTTCGGGTATTTGAGAGACAACACATCTCCACGAACTTTAGAGAACCCTGGCGCTCTCAAGTATAGTTAAAGTTTCTTTAATATATTTGGGAATATTTCAATTCTTTTGAAAAACTCATCCTAAATATATTACCGTAATCCAATATTTATAGGCTTCAGACGGTTTTTTTTTTTTTCAGTTTTCTCAAAACATTTAGCTAAAGAACCGATCCAAACATGATCGCAAACCTCGCAGCACATACTCTAAACATATTCATCAAGGTGACTGAGTGTCAATGCATTTTTCAAATTATGTAAACCGGAAACTGGACATAAAACTTTAAAATTGCGAGCCAGGTGCAGTTACGTAGAAAGGAATCTAGTATGTATAAAAAAACCGTGATACGTAAAACTGAAATTCATGATCGTATTCAGCGCACGCGAAATATTGTTTTGATCTGGGTCAGCTTCCACGATTCATTAAATTCCTTCCATGGGAAACTCACGGAAGCTTCCTGTATATGTGCTAATGAATGTATGTTTGAATCTCCTTATCTCTATTCCTGTGATTTTCTAACCAATTCTGTCGTTTTCTCTCCATTTTTTCTTTTGTTTTTCCACATTAGCCTGCCACCCTGTCTATATGGCTCCTCTCCCTTTTCCTATGTTTTGACTTGAATGCATCTGTATGGGGTATCAGGACGTATGGTTTGCAGGGCGACCAATTCCGACACCATAACTTCGTGACTAATAACACGATTAAAATAAATGTGGGTTCGTTCGATCGATCGGTTATACTACTGTGATAGGACCCGCAGCGTCTGGCGACCATTTTGTGCGTGCGCGAAAATTTCCGGGCAGTATGCCTATATTTCGCAACTCTGATTTGCTAGCGCCCTGCTTTTGGTACCAAACGAAATATGTCTTCTAGATCTGTCGATATATATTCACGTAAAGCTCACGGCTGTGTCCTCGACGCAACCACTTCCATTTTTTCTTTATATCTCATCCTTTCCATCTCCTCATTTGTGTATTTTTATCTCTCTACCTCTTTTCTGTCTCTGTCTCTTCATATTCATCGTTGTGTTCTCTTGCAGTTCGTTCCGGGACTACCTGCTGTGCTCCCAGAGAATAGTGATGAACAAATGTGGCGAGGACACAGCGAAGTTCACAGAGGACTTCTTGAATCAGATGTCTTTTTCTCTTATCCAGGTATGTCTGCTTTAGTTTATATTGTGCATTTAATAAGACTTACATTGAACATTTCTTGACCGAGAAGAAATAGTAAGATATGTGACTTCTTTTTAGAAATTGAATAATTGACGTCATGGACAAGTTCGGGTTGAAGACTTTACACAATAAATGGTTCGGTTTCCGAATGGTTTATTTTAGACGTGTAAATAAGTGGAGAAAATCAATACATAGATCAAAATGGGATGCTATAATTAATGAATCATTCGAAATGGGATATGCGTCTCGTTATTTGAACAGAACAAAATGGGCCGTATTCCATATTGTTACGTTATACTTCCCGAGGACATTAAACAGGACGGTCTATGTGTTTTTATTTTTCCTGCCTAATTTTTCAGAAAAATAACATTGTAGAGACCTTAGTTACACAGTAATTATACGTCTACACTTCTGTTCTAATTTATAAGGCAAGGACTGTATTAACATACATAAAATATTGATGTAATCTAATATAATAGGCTTCATTTTATGAATTACGATTATAATACTACGTCAGACAGAATATTACAGGCTATGACAGCTACCGAGAGCGAAAAGTTCTTATGAAAACATAAATGAGATAGACTATCTCCAGGCTTTCTCACTTTGATCTCTGATTTGCCAGCAGAATGTTGAACTTCCATGTCTTCCTGACCAAGCAACATATTATGCCAGGCGATATTACATGTACAACGAAAGAGTAGTTGGGCAGAGACAAGCCAAAATATTTAGTGTATTTTCTTACACTTGGCTAGAACATGAGGCTTCCGAAGAACGTTCTGAAGTTGCATCTGTTGTTCATTATAGACTGATATCTACTGACCTGAATGAGATTGAGAAGATTCGTCTGATCTCGAATGGTTGGTGGTTGTACAAAGAAGCTCTATCAATATCAACCCTGAAATATGTGTATAATCTATTTCCTGTAGCTGGAAACAGTTTTCGACACTGTGACGGGGCATTCGGAAACGTGGAAAAGCAAATGAAAAAGAAAGAAAAATATCATACTATCATTGTGAATCATCAAGGTTGGCAATGAAGAATGTCCAATCCGTGAGTGGAAGGAATTTGCGAGACATGATGAAAGCCAAGATCTCGAAAGTTAAGCGTTTTCTTTTTCATAGAAGGGGAACAGTCTTCTAATTTAAAGGAGAAGCATGTTTTCGCTTTCAGAACAAGGACTATGCAAACGAGGAAAAGGTTTCCGTAGGGCAACAATGCATCATTGAAAGTGTCAGTCCATTAAAAATCAGAGATGTACAGTAGAAGGATTCTTGCATGAACCTTTTGAATTGTCCTGGGAAGGAAATGCTAGTCTGCAGATAATGTGCCGGGAAACGAACAAGATGAATTTGAAGACGCTGATGGCCTCGGCACATGTTTTTCTCCTGTTATATGTTTGAAGAGTGTTTTTGTTGTAGTATCCGTAAAACCTTGCAATTACTGCAATAATTTACTAAAAAATTCAGGTTTTTGTAGTTGTTCTGGGACAGTTTTTGGATCAGTGTTATTAAAATATAGTAAAACATTTTGAAATCTGTATTAAAAAAAATGTGTTCAAAACAACATTATATCGAGTAATGTAAAATTAGAGTGACATATTTCAAAATAATACCATACATTCAAATTTCCTTACGAAACAAATATTTGAACACCATGATTTGAATGAACATGATAGGCATGTTCACTATTGACGTCTTCATCAATTAGAGGCATTCCCGCTTTTGAATCTTTCTTGTACGAGATGTAGGAAATATTTTTATCTCTTTTTAATTACTTTTGATAATAGTCCGTTTTTTTTTCAAGGCATGGCTCGTCCTCAGGTATGTTAATAGCGTGTGGGAAAATATCAGAGATTATATCAAAATGCAGCTGAGCAGAGCACAGGTTATTATGAAACTAAGAAAAAAACCTTAGTTTGATGAAAATTTTTTCCATGGCAGTAGAAAAAAGGAAACGAGCGAAATTGAAGTTCTTACAGGATCCAGTCCAGGCGAATAGAGATAATCATTTCAACGAAAGACGGGATGCGAGTCGTACACTTAGGAACAAAAAGAGAGATTACTTGAAGGGAATACTGAATGAGGTAGAAACAAATAGTAAGAATAAAAACATTAGAGACTTATGTAAGGGCATAAAAGAATTTAAAAAATAATATCAGCCAAGGGTAAACGTGATCAAGAATGAGAATGGTGACTTGCTTGCAGACTCTCATTGCAAACTGAACAGATGGAAAAAACTATTTTGAGCAGCTACTAAATGTACAGTCCCGCGCCGTGGCGTCGCGGTCTAAGGCATCCCGCCTAGGACTCGCGCTGGTTCGATTCCTCATGGGGGAAGAAATTTTCTCATGAGAGAAGTGACTGTTGCAGATAGAGGAGCGTAACGAATGTGATGCGAGCCCCCTAAAATCAAGTATATATAACCTATCAATAACATAAATATAATTATAATAGGTAGAAGTTCAACTTTAATGCAATATATTCCACGTTATAAGAACAAAGGGATTAATTGTTCATTATTGTGAGATTATTAAAATAATAAAACTTAGTAATAAATTTTATTAAAAACAAAATATTTAATATATACTCTAGTGATTGAAATTAAGTAGGCGGGTAGGCCTATCAATAAGCATATACTTCTACCTGCTTTTTTTGTACGTATAAAACTTCAGTGTACTTACACTGAACTCTAGTGAAGGCGTGCTTTCTATGATGCGAAGGTATTGATGATTTCACTGACATCAATGCATCTAGCCCTTTCACATTCGATACTGAGGAGGCTGAGTTCACTAAGTCTGTCTTGGGTCATATTCCGCACATAGTTCTTTATGGGCCATATTCATAGACATTCTTAGCGCGGGCTTCCGGTGGATGATCAGCGAACTAACGTTTATCGTATTCATAAACCAGTGTCAGCGATACGATATGATATGAATCCTGTACAAGTAATGACACGATAGCCGGGGCTACTTTAGCACGCTCGTAGCGCGGGCTAGTAAAATGTCTATGCATAGCACCCCAAAAGTTTTAGCTTCGAAAATGATCGTTTGGCCGAAGAAACAGTAACCGGAATAGTTAGAAATATGTAAAATGCCGTGCATAAGTCTGGAGCGCAGCAGCTACGATTGAATTTTCTGTTACTGATAGATTTGTTAAGTCAGCTACTGAAGTTAATGAGACTATTTCTTTATTCAGAGTTTTTCTGAAATTTATTACCTGGTCTGGAAATTCACTGGATAAATCTTCCTTATATTCATTTTGAAGAACCACTGCTGCATTTTGAACCTCTTAGTCGGAAGCAGAATTTAGAAATTTTGGGGAAATAATTTTGAAGAAATGATTAACATTATGCATATTCTAAAATCTGTTTTTAATTGGGCTACAATAATGTTCAAACAACCATTAAAAACGTTGGTTCTGAAATATATCTTTGGATTTACTAGCCGCTCGTCCTGACACAATTAATCAAAATGCTTTTTTTTTTCTTCACACTTTTCGAATTATTTTTCAAATTGGGTGAAATACGCCAGCTCTTTGCCAAAGATGTAGCTGATGACATTGCTTCTTCAAAATTATTTCGGTAGCAAGATAAATTATCGGCTGCATTCTGATTAAGAGAACACGCTTTACCAAGCTCTACACTTTTCGATCGCATAATTTGTGATGCTAATCTAGTACAGTCTAGAATCTTTGATTGCAACACTATCTGAAAAATGAATTGAAATTTATCTATTATTGGGTTTTTCAAAGCAACAGCTTGTTCTCTTGCTTCCTTTTTTTTTTTTTTTATAGATATCAATATTAATTTTGACAGAGCCTTGAGTACATCGACATAGCATAACGCAGGGCTTTAGCAGACTGGTATCTCGAAGGCCAAAGTGATGGGAAAAGTTTTTTTGAGGCATAAAAAGATACAAAATGTTCCCATCTTTTAATACTATGACTGAAGAAAAGATACAACATTTCCACTGTGTCATAAAAGGACCTAACTTCTTGAATTCCACATGCAGCATCGTTAAGCACTAGATTTAAATGATGCGCTGCACAATGTACGTATTTTGCAGTTATTTGTCTTTGTTCTGACACCTTTGTATAGGGCTGACTTATGCCACAACCGTCATACCTTGACCACGGCATTTAGGTAAACTCCCTTTTCGTCTATTGCACTGAGCATTTCCTTCTCTATTCCAAATACACTTTGATTTTTTATTTCGCGAAAACCTAATAAGTTTTCATTTATCTTCACATCACAAGGCTTTCCAGTTGCATCATCTAAACATATCTAAATATCTGACTTAATTGTGCTTTTTTTGTTATGTCCTGTGTTGTATCTGTAATTACTGAAAAGAATGGGACAGCTTTATTGTCATTAATAATTTCTTTTTCAACTGCACGGGATAAAACATTTATTAACACATTTTGAATAGAAGGGCTTAGGTACTTTTGTGTATGTTTTGGTTTATTTATGAGATCGCGTAATACAGGATCGTACTTTGCGAGAAGTTTGATGATTGCTGACAAGAAGTTTCCACCGTTTGATTTTCCAATTTGTTCCCTATGTCCCCGAAAAGCTAGATTATTGGATGCCAGAGTTAACGTCACATTAACGATACACTCAAGGACCTGTTTCCATATGTTTTCACTTTTCCTTAGTTCTGAATCCATACCCGCGTCAACTGTGTTTTTCTTACGCCACGAATTGAAAACGACGCATGCGTTTAAATATGCGTAACTAGTTTCGTGCCGCACTATACTTTTGGTTAACTATCTCCAATATCGGACCATTCCCTCCAAGCTCAAGAAGATTTCTGCTCTCCAAAGATCCGAAACGTTTTACAATAAACAGTCATTTTTAATTGAATGACACAACCATTCTTTCTTAGTTCTTTGCCCTGTCAATATGAATTTATAGTAATATTTGGTGGAAAAGAATCTGCTATCCTTCTTAGGATCTTTAGGGAAAGGACCAGATGGCTCTGGCTGATAAGAATTTGGCTAACAAAGAACTTTTTAGTTTAATTATCTACTTTGAACTCATAATCTGCACGATCATTTGAATACTCTGCAACTGCGATATTTGTAGGCCTAATTATATTTAAGGCAATTTTGTTACAATCTTCTTTTTCGCCAACGCTATCACAATAAATTGCTGTCTCTACCAATATCTATTTCACTTCAGACATCTGTAACTGCTGAGCTAGCACTACTACTAGGACCAGGAAGAGGAAAAAAATTACTTATTTTCACTAATTTGTTTGCTTCTTTTTCTCACTCTCGCTTCTTCTTTCTTTTCTGTGCACCACTTAGATGTTCGTACTTAACTATAAACGGTTTAATTTTTCAGTAACTACAGTACTGCATTGTCTGTACTCTCTAATAATATTTTACTCGTTTAAAAAAATTAAACTAAAAACTGTTCAAATAAAGTTTAAAAAAATTCACACCGACCACACAACTGATATTATTAACTTCCCGCAAAGAGGGCGAGTACAGTTGACTGATCGTTGCTACACAAACGTCTTATTGGATAATTATTGGCATTATATATTAGAACAAAAACCCATTCCATTGTTGTCGAATAAGTGTAGAGAAGTTAAATGTTCAGAAAAAAATGGTTCATAAAAGCATCTCAAATACACTACACATCAAGAAAATACAATTTTGTAACTAAAATATGATATTTTGATATCAATTTTCATTGTTATCATTAGGATCAAATAACTTTGCTCTGCTCTTTTGTGACGAGTGAGCGTCATACCGCGCACCACGTGTACGACACGGGCACAGGAAAAACATTGTTTACAACTGGTTCGATTCTATGAAACTGTCGTGAATAGTGATCTGGCTAATTCCATGCAGGCTGCAATTGGGCTTTTTTTTTTTTCTTTTTTTTTTTGCATGGTGCTTGCGGGCCCCTTAAAAGCCGGGCCGCCTGCATTGCAGGCCACTGGGACAGGCGTACACACATGAAGGACCGTAAAGAGAAATACTGAATGAATTTACAAGGGCAATCAGGAAGGAAGAAAGAACACACATGCAGACAGTAGTGGAAGAGAAATGAAGGGACCGGGACAGAGACCTGGCACACACACAGAACTATAAATGGGAAAAGAATAAAATGAGTGAAATAGAAACAAGTCACAGAAGTGGAATAAGAAGGTATATCGATATAATTTGCGTATTTATTTCACGACTGATACTTTTTCTCTTCTATGTAGAAATAGGCAGGAGCTGAGGTAACATCGAGATAATTGAAATATTCAGCAGAGCACAACGGGATTGATTTTTAGCGTAGTAGATTCATTTTCATCACAGCCCGGAGCGGTCAAGAACTTCGATCTCTTTGTCAGTGAGTCACGGCACTATCCTGCATTTAAAGTAGTCCTGCACAAGGTTTGCGCTCTCCGAGTCGGCTCACAGCTCTCGAGCGGAATGCAGATATTGGCTGCTCTTTGTATAAGGGTGGACTGGAAGAAGGGGTGATCTCGTACAAAATGTACACAAAAGGAAGTACTGGTACGAGTGTTCATGAAATGAATTCCCGTTCAGTGTTTAAAAAACTATCTTGGACTATTATTAATTAATAAAGAAATATTTATTTTACAGAAATAATAGAAATTCTATAGCTATTTACATATACAATATTATTTTGTTATATTTTTATTTATCAGTACATCAAAACAGGGTTTTATGCTGTTTGCAGCTGAAAGCAACAGTACTGATCGTAATGAAACATCAGTTACAGATGTTCGATGCCCGCCTTTATTAAACATGATTATGGAAAACAGTTGCTCACAAACATAAATGTTGAGCCAAACATAGCAATTATTTTCACAGCCAGCCTGTGTAGTCGTGGATATTATTGCTCAGGTTTAGCCTTGTAAAACTCAACCAGGCTAGTAGTATTATTCAAACGGTCTGTAGTCCTTAGGCCACATTGAAGATCAATAAGTTCAAGCTGTAAATCGTATGACACTGCTTCAACTGGCATTGAAGGAATTTATTATGATAACTTTAAACTTCTTTCCAATTAAGACAAGATCTTGGAACCTAGAATTAAATTCATTTTGAATTTCAATTAATATTTGCACATAATCGTTTAACATGGCTTCATCACGAGCAGTTTCTATCGTTGGAAAGTGAGCCATATTACCTTCCCGAAACTGACTTACGAAAAGCGTAAGTTTACGACTGAAATCCCGTAATTTATTCAACATATCAACAATAAGCTGGCCTTTTCCCTGAAGAGAGATACTTATATTGTTGAAGATTGATCATTCTAACGTACCCTATCTCATGTAATAATGCAACTTTGAACTCCTGAACCTTTTTACTGCGATCTTCACCAACAAAACCATCGTATCTGTATGTGTGGACTAGTAATGATGCATTATATTGTGTTTTCCTCTTTCTTTCAAGCTTTTGTGGCAGATAAGGCACTGAGTATTGACTCCAGCTGCTGTGAAAAAACAAAGTGACGCACTCGTGAACAGCGAATATACCCATATTCTAAGTCCATTTCGGATCACGGTGATGTTACACGATGCATGCACATTTAGATGCGCACTTGAAGCAGTTTCGGAACTATGGTGTTTAAGCAGGAGTCATTCGATAACTGCGTATCGTAGAGCGGCGGTAGATTGCTTGCTTAATGATTCGAAGGTTGTGAGTTCGAGCTTGTTCAAGTTATCGTTCGTTAGCGATATAAATAATATTCAAGTTTATCATTTATATTCTGTTATCGTTCTTTAGCGATATAAATAATATTCAACTTATCATTAAATTTTGTTATCGTTCTTTAGCGATATAAATACAGTGAAACCTCTCCTTACAGACATCCCCAAGATACAGACACTCCTCAAATACAGACAGATTTTTATGTCCCAACTGAAATAATACAGAAATAATGATACATTTAACTCTCGTTTACGGACATTCTCTGACACGGACAAGGACAGCTGTTTCAAAGTCCTAAAGCTTGCTTTACCTCCTGACTGCGGACAGAACATGGCTTTCAAAACCTAATGTGTTACAAAAATGGAAAATTTAGTTTTGAGAACTGTACAGAAATTCCTTAACATGAAAGAAGACAATAAGTGTCTCGCAGGCTACCACTAGCCCAGCCCGCTACCCCTTGTTAGCTGGAAGCGGGTGGATAAACAGTCATAAAATTTGACCTGTCTGATAGGTCCAAGGTTTCCGAGATTGTGAAATTGTATTCGGTATTCGACACATGATTGGGTTAATAGAATTACTGTATTCTCTTCACTTCAATCAGTTGTTCTGTTTCGAGAGACATGGCACCCGAACGTAAAGGTTAAGTTCAAAACTGTACTGCATAACTGTATCTACTGGTCTTATCTACTGTAGTTCAAAGTTACAAAGAATTTACTATAGTATACTATATTTAGAATTAAACTACAGTAATACATTTCATTTAAAGCGTGAAGGGATAAATAATGCATATTATAAATTTACTGTTAGATTGGGGAGCCTCCCTCCCAATAAAGGACACTTTCCAGATGCGGACAGATTGTTACGTTCCTTCGATGTCCGTAAATGACAGGTTTCACTATAATCTAAAGTTAATGTTAGTTTTGGAACAATACAGCTACATAATACGAGTGTTAGTATTTTCTTCTCATTTGTTTTACATTATACTATTCTGTAACACAATAAAATGTAAAAGAGTGACGAGGATTTGAACCTGAGACGTTAACATCTAAATTCTGAAGTTCTCCCGACTGAGCTACGACGTTTACTTGGTGCTGATTTAATGCGCCGCATTGTCAGAACTGAACATTCATTTACAATATTTTATAATGATATAAAAAGGTTACGTTTATGACAGTAATATTTGTAGTTGTAGTAGCAACTGCAACAGCAGTAGTATAACCAAAGCAATGATTGTGTGCATGCAGTTCAATGCTGGTCTTTCGAAAACAAATTACGGCTCTGAGGTCGAAATTATTAACTATATATTTTTTACTCTGGAATCTATGTCTGCAAGTGATATACAGTACCGTCGCGCGGGGTGACTTTATACCAGAAGGGTGACTTTGTGCCATTCGCCCATTTCATAATAAACGTAAGGAAGTAGTCTTTAAAACTGTCACAAGGTTTTAAAGGCTAATAAATGTAAGGAAGTAGACTTTAAAATCTTGTCACGGTCGTAAAGAATACTTCCATACGTTTTTTGCGAATGGCACAAAGTCACCCTCATGGCACAAAGTCACCCCGCGCGACGGTAGTTATTAGTAAGACTCTAACATGTATTTATATTATTATTTTCTAATAATTGAAGAATGTATATTCTGAATGCTTTTCCATTATTTTAAGACCTCAATAGAGGCACTCAAGGAAACCACGACGCCATTTCTGCCCGCGACATGGCTCCACAAAGAGGTGCAGGAACGAATGAAAATGTGATATGGGCTATGATTCACCTTGATTTTTCGGCATCCGAGGCAGGTAGGCGTTTTCACTTCTCAGAAAGGACAACTCGGATGGGCGTAAAATTATCAACGTTCGGCAATTTTTGGCCGAAAAGCTGGGAGTGGTAGAAGGAAACTTCACAACATTACGTCAGATTAGGTCAGAGGGAGTATTATTCATAGATTTCAAACAGGCGTGTGACTCGGTTAAGAGAGAAGTTTTATATACTATTCTAATTGAATATGGAATTCCCAAGAAACTAGTTTGATTAATTAACCCAGATATGCCTACCGTCCTTCTACAAGGACAGTGGTCAATGTTTCAAATTACTCTCTCTACTGTTAACGCATTTGCTGTTTCACAGGTGTCACTATTACTGGTCTTAATTAGAGGCTTGCTAGGTGTGGTAAGACTGGTAATGAGAGTTCTGGTCACCGTTGAGTTTCAGATGTGGACGTGAGCATTGTTCGTTTATTTCAGCTATCGCATCCGAGACGCAAATCAGATATGAAAATTAAATAGTGTTACAGTACGAAATTATTTTAAAAATTGTTATAGATCAAATGACTCCTAATAAACATAAATATTACGTGAAACCTCAATGCGTTCCAAATATCTATTCATTGCGACATTACAATGACGAAAACTTATGTGTCCTTTTAGAAGGACAGTAGGCATATTCCCATACATTTTGTAATTGTTTCGCTTTTTCAAATTTTAGTGGATGTTCCGTGCATGAAATGCTATCTATGTTTGAAAATTATGCTAAGAGCGAAATTTCATCTCAAATACAGACATATCGCTATTATGCAGCCTACAAATGCAACTGAAGACGTAACAGACGAGGATTCAGGGCAAAAACGTGATATAATACCTACTAATCTATCTGGTTCACAGCTTGCAGCAGGAGCAGAAATATTTCAGCATAGCCTTCTTGAACAGAAGAGGGAGGGTTTAGGATTGGGGTGACAAATTTGTTGCATGTGAAGAGCAGACGCAAAGTCATAGCAATGTTTCTGCGTACACAGAAAGATCTGAATACTTTGAAGGGAAAAATTATTCCCAGGACCTTTGGCTTAGCGCACCAACTCTCTGTCGACTGAGCTACCCAGGAACTACACCCGAAACCATCTCAACTTTTCCCTTTATATCCACATACCTCAAGTGGGCTGACAAGACATCTGAAAGCCAACTTTGAGTACACACAAACACTGTGTAACTTGAATAGTGGTTTTCTGGTAACTAGCTTAATGACATATATACCATGCAAATCTGGCCTTCAGCTTAGAGTCACACAGATTGCTCCGAGTCACACAGAGTTTGTGTGCACTCAAAATTGGGTACCTGGCGTCTTGTCAGCCCACTGAGGTGTGTGGATATAAAGGGAAAAGTTGAGATGGTGTCGGGTGTTGTTTCTGGGTAGCTAGTCGGCAGAGCGTTGGTGCGCTAAGCCAAAGGTCCTGGGATCGATACCCGGCTCCGGAACAGTTTTTCCCTTGAAATTATTCAAATCTGCTTCACAGGGAGCTATACCTGAAAGCCAGATTTGCACAGCAAGATCTGTTTACAAGTGGAAGAGTGGTGATGTTCTGGAGGGAGGAATTGATTGGACATGCTGTAAGTTTCTATTGTTTTTCATTTATTATTTTTAGAAGAGGTCTTATTTTCTATCTAAATTGTCATTGTCATAACAATGTAGATTTGAGAAAATGAATTCGAACCTGTCTCTCGATATTGCCACAGCAATTGTTTCATTATATGTATCGTCTCTTCTCTCCCAATATTACCTCTTCCTCGAAACTTCAACATTTTTTAGCCCATTACGCATTTTTAACGTATCAATAGCAGTATGGTACTGTTCAATGACGATAACATTCTAGAGTTTAAATGAATGTAGCCACAATGCATCGCTCTTCAGAATAATATTATTAATGATAATAAACTATAATAAAATAACAACGTAATAATTTGTTAATAATAATAATAATAATCATAATAGTAATAATAATAATAATAATAATAATAATAATAATAATAACAATAATAATAAATAAATAACAATTACAATGTTTCCTTTCACGTAAGCAAAGTTTACAATTCTTCCTCAAAATGTATGCTCATATGCCTACTGTCCTTTTAAAAGGACACCTGTTTCTAGCTCAACCAGTTACAACTAGAATGTTTCGTCACCATAGATGTACTTCAAATATATACTGCACTAAATGTAATTTGTAAAATACACAAAAATTGCAAAAAAAAATATTTGAGGCATATCTGGGTTAAAATGTGTCTCAGTGAAACGTACAGAAGAGTCCGTATGGGCCAGTATATTTCTAACGCTTTTCCAATTCACTGCGGGCTAAATTAAGGGGATGCATTATAACCTTTACTTTTTAACTTAGCTCTAGGGTATGCCATTAGGAAAGTCCAGGAAAACAGGCAGGGTTTGGAAATGAACGGGTTGCATCAAGTGCTTGTTAATGAGGATGACGTGAATATGTTAGGAGAAAATCCACAAACGTTTAGGGTAAACAGGGGAATTTTACTTCAAGCAAGTAAAGAGATAGGTTTGGAAGTAAACCTAAAAATAGAACAAAATATATTATTATGTCTCGTGACGAGAACATAGAAGGAAATGGAAATATAAAAATTGGAAATATATCATTTGAAAAGTATAAAAATTGAAGTACCTTGGAGCAACAGTAACAAATATAAATTGAACGCAGAATAAATATGGGAAATGCCTGTTATTATTCGGTTGAGAAGCTTCCAGTCTGTTCTCGAGAAAGCTGAGAAAATTTATAAAACAGTTATATTACCGGTTATATATGGTTGTGTAACTTGGACCCTTACTTTGACAGGGGAACAGAGGTTAAGAGTGTTCAAGAATAAGGTGCTTAGGAAAATATTTGGGGCTAAGAGGGATGAAGTTACAGCAGAATGAAAAAGTTACACAACCCAGAAGTGCACGCATTGTATTCTTCACCGAACATATTGAGGACTATTAAATCTAGTTAGTGGAAGCCTGAGGGAGAAAGACCTTCGGGAAGACCAAGGAAGGAAGGATAATATTATATAGATTTGAGGGAGGTGGGATATGATGGTAGGGATTGGATTAATCTTGCTCGGAATAGGGACTGATGGTGGGCTTGTGTGAGGGCGGCAATGAACCCTTGTGTTCCTTAAGCAAGTAAGTATAGGCATTTGGCACAAAGCCTGGATCACTCGGATCTATGTGTACACCACTCACTTCTATAAGAATCTTTGTCGTTTCTATGTATAGGCTACACCCGTCACATCTGTAAGAACCTTAGTCATTGATGTGTACACCTGTCAATTCTGTATGAACCTTAGTCACTTATCTATGCGCCTGTCACTCCTGTAAGAACCTTAGTCATTTCCATGTGTACACCTGTCACTTGTGTATGAACCTTATTTATGTGTACGCCTATCTCTTCTGTAAGGAACTCAGTAATTTATGTGTACGCCTGTCACTTCTGCATGAACCTTAGTCATTTATCTGTGCGCCTGTCACTTCTGTATGAACCTTAGTCATTTCCATGTGTACGCCTGTCACTTGTGTATGAACCTTAGTTATATATGAGTACGCCTATCTCTTCTGTAAGGAACTTAGTTATTTCTGTGTGTATGTCTTCACTTCTGTAAGAACCTAGTCATTTATGTGTGAGTCTGTCACATCTGTATGAACTTTAGTCACTTGTGTATGTGCCTGTCACTTTTGTAACAACATTAGTCATATGTAAATGTAATCTTCATCTTTACGATGTTGGTGACGTATAATCGTCCGTTGATGTGACATATTAATGCATTTAAATACTATTATAGTCACAATCATGCCATGGTATGAAAGAAAAATTTCGAATCCCGCTCGAGGTTATGAAATTTTTCTTTCATACCATGGCATGATTGTGACTATAATAGTATTTAAATTCAGTCATTTGTATGTTTAAAGTTGTCATTTCTGTATGAACGTTAGCCATTTCTCTGTGTACGTCTGTCCCTTCTGTATGAACCTTAGTCATTTATTTGTGCGTCTGTCCCTTCTGTATGAACCTTAGTCATTTATTTGTGCGTCTGTCCCTTCTGTATGAATCTTAGTCATTTATTTGTACGTCTGTCCCTTCTGTATGAACCTTAGTCATTTATTTGTGCGTCTGTCCCTTCTGCATGAGCCTTAGTCATTTATTTGTGCGTCTGTCCCTTCTGCATGAACCTTAGTCATTTATTTCTGCGTCTGTCCCTTCTGTATGAACCTTAGTCATTTATTTGTGCGTCTGTCCCTTCTGTATGAACCTTAGTCATTTATTTGTACGTCTGTCCCTTCTGTATGAACCTTAGTCATTTATTTGTGCGTCTGTCCCTTCTGCATGAACCTTAGTCATTTATTTGTGCGTCTGTCCCTTCTGTATGAACCTTAGTCATTTATTTGTGCGTCTGTCCCTTCTGCATGAATCTTAGTCATTTATTTGTGCGTCTGTCCCTTCTGTATGAACCTTAGTCATTTATTTGTGCGTCTGTCCCTTCTGTATGAACCTTAGTCATTTATTTGTGCGTCTGTCCCTTCTGTATGAACCTTAGTCATTTATTTGTGCGTCTGTCCCTTCTGTATGAACCTTAGTCATTTATTTGTGCGTCTGTCCCTTCTGTATGAACCTTAGTCATTTATTTGTGCGTCTGTCCCTTCTGTATGAACCTTAGTCATTTATTTGTGCGTCTGTCCCTTCTGTATGAACCTTAGTCATTTATTTGTGCGTCTGTCCCTTCTGTATGAACCTTAGTCATTTATTTGTGCGTCTGTCCCTTCTGTATGAACCTTAGTCATTTATTTGTGCGTCTGTCCCTTCTGTATGAACCTTAGTCATTTATTTGTGCGTCTGTCACTTCTGTAAGAAACTTAGTCATTTCGATGAGTACGCCTGTCACCCAGGGGCGGCTGCGGAGCTGCAGCACCCCCAGACATTTGTGGCTCTTGTCTCATTTTATGCTGTGAAATACATTTATTATACAGTCTCTATTTAGCGGCTCGATTTTTTTTTTAATTTCCCTCTCATTAACATGCACGCAATCGTTAGTGAAGTCAATTCCTCCCCTGGTGCTGCCAGAGCGAAACCAGAGACACGGAATATAGGTTGAAGACACTTCCTCCCCTGGAGCTGCCAGTCTCGTCTCGGATGCTTTGCGCGTTAGTTTTACCCCTCCCCCTGCTGCCCCTTGCCATGAATCCAGAGTTTCCAGGCGCTGCAAAATTTGCAACAGTTTGTCAGTAGCGCGCAGTTTAAATACATTTTCTTTAATGTTCTGAGTACAAGTGCAACAATGTTTAATTCTGTGCAATATTTACAGTCTATTCAGTTCAGCATCTTAACAATTCAGGAGAAATGTGAAATTAAGTGCCCATCAGTTGAATCTCATAATGGAAAGAGCCGCTAAACCAAATACAAAGGTTCGCATATTTTTTGCTAATTTATCCACTATCCCTGCTTTCTTCTGTCGATCTCCACACAGTCTGTATTAGATTAATGTATTTCAAAGACAATTCCATCAGCTGGGACAACAAGATGGAGTTTTAAAATAAGAAAAGTAAATGTTGTTCGTGAGAAGAAGGAGCCATTGCTAGAATGTTTTCAAACCATAATGGAATCTGAAACATCTAACATCACAATAAATGGGGCAAGCGCCCTGGTGCGTACTCTTGAAGATCCTGAATTCAATTTCTGGCTCAGTTATTTTTTTCATTTATTGATGTATCATGTAGATATATTATACAACCAACTGCAACATAGCCAGTTAGATATTTGTAAGGTTCAAATCTGCATATAAAAATTAAATTATGGTTTATTTAACGACACTCGCAACTGCAGGGGTTATATCGGCGTAGTCGTTGTGCCGGAATTTTGTCCCGCAGGATTATTTTAAATGCCAGTAAAATTACTGACATGAGCCTGTCTCATTTAAACACACTTAATTGCCGGGATCGAACTCGCAACCGACTCTGCATATCAAGATTTGTTAATGCCATAGAGGCAAAATACGGAACAGTGCACAGTTGAGAGCGAGATCTGTGGAAACGAAAACCCTAAAAAGCGTCGTAAGATCGAAGGGATTCAGACAAGGGTTGCGGCAGCTAAGGAAGTGTGTGACCTCATTATCACACAAGCTAACACCCATTTCCAGTTGATAAATCATCTGATATTATCTTCTCTTCTGTGTCAAGAAAAGTTTGAATGCTACAAAAGCTCATTTCCTGAAAATGACCTAAATATATGTGTGAAACTTTTTCTAATGTTTGATAAAGACAAAATAAAAACGGAACTCACTGTGTTGTATCAGAGACAAGAATTCAGAAATATTAGTGACGCAGTCAAGCTCTTGCAGTTTCTTCTATCTGAGAACTTGCAGGCCTCATTTTTAAACGTTGTGAAACTACTACGCATAGCTATCACCATACCAATGACAACTTCAGAAACAGAACATTGCTTTCCGTGTTTGAAGAGAGTAAAATCCTATATTAGAAGTACGATGAGAGAAGAGAGACTGGCCGCATTATCTATGTTTTCCATTGTAAAGATTATTTTAAACGACATATCGGATTTTAATAAGAAGATGAATCAAAAGTTTGCAACCTGCAAGACAAGGCGCATGGAACTAATCTTAAAATAAGGTAAGCTGCTTGGTTTATTTTTGTATTCAATACCCACGAGCCGCCACAGCTGTCCCCTCTTTATGAAACTTAGTCATTTATGCGTACGACTGTCACTTCTGTATGAACCTTAGTTGTTTATGTGTGCGCCTGTCACATTGTAACAACCTTATTCATTTGCATGTGTGCGCCTGTCACTTTGTAACAACCTTATTCATTTGCATGTGTGCACCTGTCACTTTGTAACAACCTTATTCATTTGCATGTGTGCGCCTGTCACTTTGTAACAACCTTATTCATTTGCATGTGTGCGCCTTTCACTTTGTAACAACCTTATTCATTTGCATGTGTGCGCCTGTCACTTTGTAACAACCTTATTCATTTGCATGTGTGCTCCTGTCAGTTTGTAACAACCTTATTCATTTACATGTGTGCCCCTGTCACATTGTAACAACCTTATTCATTTACATGTGTGCGCATGTCACATTGTAACAACCTTATTCATTTGCATGTGTGCGCCTGTCACTTTGTAACAACCTTATTCATTTGCATGTGTGCGCCTGTCACTTTGTAACAACCTTATTCATTTACATGTGTGCGAATGTCACATTGTAAAAACCTTATTCATTTGCATGTGTGCTCCTGTCAGTTTGTAACAACCTTATTAATTTACATGTGTGCGCCTGTCACATTGTAACAACCTTATTCATTTGCATGTGTGCGCCTGTCACTTTGTAACAACCTTATTCATTTACATGTGTGTGCCTGTCACATTGTAACAACCTTATTCATTTCCATGTGTGCTCCTGTCAGTTTGTAACAACCTTATTCATTTAAATGTGTGCGCCTGTCACATTGCAACAACCTTATTCATTTACATGTGTGCACCTGTCACATTGTAACAACCATATTCATTTGCATGTGTGCGCCTGTCACTTTGTCACAACCTTATTCATTTGGATGTGTGCGCCTATCACTTAGTAATATTCTTATTCATGTATATGTGTGTCCCTGTCACTTTGTAACGTTCTTATTAATTTAAATGTGTGCACCTGTCACTTTGTAACATTCTTATTCATTT
Source organism: Periplaneta americana (assembly GCA_025594305.2). NCBI lineage: Eukaryota > Metazoa > Arthropoda > Insecta > Blattodea > Blattidae > Periplaneta > Periplaneta americana. The sequence continues at coordinate 179,450,415 of JAJSOF020000007.1, read as the reverse complement.
ACATGTGTGCGCCTGTCACTTTGTAACATTCTATTTCATTTACATGTGTGCGCCTGTCACTTTGTAACATTCTTATTCATTTACGTTTGTGCGCCTGTCACTTTGTAACATTCTTATTCATTTACATGTGTGCGCCTGTCACTTTGTAACATTCTTATTTATTTACATGTGTGCGCCTGTCACTTTGTAACATTCTTATTCATTTACATGTGTGCGCCTGTCACTTTGTAACATTCTTATTCATTGACATGTGTGCGCCTGTCACTTTGTAACAACCTTATTCATTTGCATGTGTGCGCCTGTCACTTTGTAACATTCTTATTCATTTACATGTGTGCGCCTGTCACTTTGTAACAACCTTATTCATTTGCATGTGTGCGCCTGTCACTTTGTAACAACCTTATTCATTTGCATGTGTGCTCCTGTCAGTTTGTAACAACCTTATTCATTTACATGTGTGCCCCTGTCACATTGTAACAACCTTATTCATTTACATGTGTGCGCCTGTCACATTGTAACAACCTTATTCATTTACATGTGTGCGCCTGTCACATTGTAACAACCATATTCATTTGCATGTGTGCGCCTGTCACTTTGTCACAACCTCATTCATTTGCATGTGTGCGCCTGTCACTTTGTAACATTCTTATTCATTTCCATTTGTGCGCCTGTCACTTTGTAACATTCTTATTCATTTACATGTGTGCGCCTGTCACTTTGTAACATTCTTATTCATTTACATGTGTGCGCCTGTCACTTTGTAACATTGTTATTCATTTACATGTGTGCACCTGTCACTTTGTAACATTCTTATTCATTTACATGTGTGCGCCTGTCACTTTGTAACATTCTTATTCATTTTCATGTGTGTCCATGTCACTTTGTAACATTCTTATTCATTTACATGTGTGCGCCTGTCACTTTGTAATATTCTTATTCATTTACATTTGTGCGCCTGTCACTTTGTAACATTCTTATTCATTTACATGTGTGCGCCAAGTCACTTTGTAACATTCTTATTCATTTACATGTGTGCGCCTGTCACTTTGTAACATTTTTATTCATTTACATGTGTGCGCCTGTCACTTTGTAATATTCTTATTCATTTACATTTGTGCGCCTGTCACTTTGTAACATTCTTATTCATTTACATGTGTGCGCCAAGTCACTTTGTAACATTCTTATTCATTTACATGTGTGCGCCTGTCACTTTGTAACATTTTTATTCATTTACATGTGTGCGCCTGTCACTTTGTAACATTCTTATTCATTTACATGTGTGCGCCTGTCACTTTGTAACATTCTATTTCATTTACATTTGTGCGCCTGTCACTTTGTAACATTCTTATTCATTTACATTTGTGCGCCTCTCACTTTGTAACATTCTCATTAATTTACATGTGTGCGCCTGTCACTTTGTAACATTTTTATTCATTTACATGTGTGCCCCTGTCACTTTGTAACATTCTTATTCATTTGCAAGTGTGTCCCTGTCACTTTTGTATGAACCTTTGTCGTTTCTATATGTAGGCTACGCCTGTCACTTCTGTAACAAACTTAGTTGTTTCTATGTGTAATCCTGTCACTTCTGTATTAAAATTAGTCTTCTCCATGTGTACGTCTGATACTTCTGTAAGAACCTTAGCCTTTTTTCTTTGCTCCTGTCACTTCTGTAACAATTTTAGTCATTTCCATGTGTACGCCTCTCACTTCTGTATGAAACCTATTCACTACCATGTGTAATCTGTTCGTGTCACTTCTGTAAGACCGTTAGTCATTTCTATGTATTCTTGTCACTTGTGTATGAACCTTAGTCATATCTATTTATTCTCCTGTCAGGTCTACAGTATGTGAACTTTAGTCAATTGCACCTGTATTCATGTCACTTCTGTAAGAACTTAGTCATTTATGTGTACGCCTGTCATTTTTCACCAATTCTAGGCAAACTGGGAATTCCAATGGAAAAGTATTTTTCAGAAATATTTGTTTATTATTAGTGTAAGGCATAGATAAGGCTATGAATTTAAATATTCAAAGGGAAAATATGCTACAAGTTTTGTGGGCATGGAATCTGAGTGGTCTTGGGTAGATAATAAGTACATTTTGTTTTCCTAAAGTTTGCAGCACTTACTCAGATAGACCAGCTGTTAATGTATGTTTTTGAAGAAGCTATTATTGAAGAAATGTTTTGAGGGTCTGCCCTATTAATTCCAGAGCTCCAGGATTAAGAAATCTTTAGTTTGTCCTAAGCTTATATACTTTCTGCCATTTATTTTATGTAGTTTGGGTTAATAACAATTTAGCAATCCTACAGTTGAAATTAATATTTTGACTTAGAAATATCACAGTTATTTTGAAACGGGAAGAATGGAGGACATTAACTCATCTGCAACATCCGTGACAAAATGATTTTAAGGTCCGTGACATGGAAGAAAGAGTTATAAAGTAGTTACCGATTATGTTTTTGTGAAGTAATTGAATACCGTGAGGTTTGTATAGTTTTGACATGGACACTATGAGAATGAATCTCTTTTTGCTTGAGGCAGAGACCTGAGTTTTACACTTTTTGTTAATAAGATGTGAAGTGAGTTCACAAATCTTGTAACATTCGTGACGGAAACTTTTCATTATTTTCTGCAATAATAATACATTTTATTCAACAGTTTTTTTTTCTGTAAAATGATACCGATCTTCTAAACTGATTCTGATAATAAAAGTTGACAAAAGTCATTTCATTTTCAGTATAGGCTATGGAGTTTGAAACAACTGGAGTGGCTGTTCTTTATGAACCTTAGTCATTTATCAGTGCGCCCGTCATTTCTATATGAACCTTAGTCATTTTAATTTTGTACACCTTTTCTTTCCGTTCTTCTGTCAGTTATATTTGTAATCAACTGCACACCACTAGCTTCTCTCTATACGTAGCCTATTTCCCTCTGGTCTGTATTGCCGTTATGTCTACCATTACACTCTATTTCTTTCTTTCCTTCCTCCCTCCCTCCCTCCATATTTTTGTTTTCCTCTTTCTATAAACATATTTTAAGCTTGTATTATAGGCCACATTAGAATACCTACTTATTCTATCTACTTCATTTTGAAATAATTCTGTAATTAATTCAGTGACATTTTGTGAAAAATGTGCTCAGTCATGAAATTGGAGTGACCGATCTAGAGAGATGTGTTCATTAAAATTACAATCAACGGTCTCGTTTATAAGAATTGAACAAAACTGTAATTCAACGTTATTTGGTTTGCAAGTTGGATGCGTGATCTTCTTCGAACGTCCCGGATAGTGAAGCAATGATCTCAGTCCTTCTACTTACTCTTCACGGTTGCAAATACCCACCTCGTTAACGCAAGTGCGCGTGTTAGCAACCTCCTCACGATTCTTTTCCATATAACTGATGTGTATTTAAAAATGTGAGCTGAACGTCTTTTATTTTTTTCATCATATAACATAAATACCTCCCCTTCAAGCTGTGTCACGTCCATACAGAATGTTGTATTAACACATAATTATCTTTTTTCTCCTTGAAACTCTGGTTTCTGACAAATGGAATTCACACTGTTCTCTGTCTTTCATGAACTGGTTGTTTAGTTTGCATTTCATCACTCTTCTTGCTGACTTATGCTGCTGTCCCTTTCTAAGCTGTTTTCATTTATTTTTTCTCCATATCGTGAATCGTCTTCATCTACTCTTCTGAGAACTCATAAAGATCTTTAAATCTCATTTCTTCTGCTTCCAGTTCAAGTTAAGTTTACCTCCTCAACAATAGTCGTATTTTACTACGAAATCTAAGAAGCAAGTTTTTTTTTCAGGCGAGTATTATATATATATATATATATATATATATATATATATATATATATATATATTCCAGATCACATGTATTCTTTGAAATTTCTCTGTTATTTTATCCATTTTATTCTGTGCTGTCCAATGACTCTTGGTGACTTCAACTATGGTGGCAGGAACCCCACGGTTAGGATTCACTCGCAGTGAGGCTCTGAAATATAGAACATGTCAACACTCCTCTTCATTTATGTTTACAGTAATACACGAGAAACACGTCCACGGATTGATTGAAGATTTATTCCAAAGGCAGAGTAACATAAAAAAGTTAGGGAAAGGACAGGAAAAAGGAAGGAAGGTTAACTCGTTGATTTTTATCACGGGATGTCTCCGGGACCGATGTCAGTGTTGCACTGAGCTGCTGCGAGACTTTCAGGGAAGCAGAGCGATAACCGGACATTTCGGAAACTTCTGTTACGTGATTGGTTACGACGTGGTCTAGGGACAGCGAGCTGGCCCAGTGTTCGGGCCTATTGTCTGTTCACTTTTCCCAACAGACAGTCGAATATCTTGTAGCCGCAAGGCAAAGCAGAAAGCTGTGACCAGTTGATGCATTCTGTGTTGTGTGTTGCAGGCGCATTGCGAGAGCTACCCTCACGGCTCGGATCAGTGTGGCGAGACGTCGGACAGCTCGAGAGGCCGCCCGCAGCTTCTACTCGACGTCGTCTTAGTGATGATATCAGCTTTTTATTTTTATCGTCGCACTTGAGTAAGGAGGCAGAGCGCAACTTGTCCAATATTTCTTCTGACCTCTCAGTGTGTTTCTAAGTCTTTATAAGTCTTTAGAAAGAAAAAAGGAGACTGCAGAAGGAGATAAATAAAAAGCAGCTCAGTTATAATGAAGATATACGAACATAGAAATGGTCTACACTACAGAGAAACTGCTTCCAGCATTCTCAAGCCCAAGTCTCTGTACCTCGGCGTGTTAGCGTTAAATGCAGAGTAAAACACCGGAATTATAATTGTTTTGTATTGATTTTTGCTCATGTATTGTTTATCTACCTCCGCACATATCCGTGAGTTCACGAGTTGGCTCATTTCTCATCAGCTCGGAGATTGTAGCGCATCGGAAAATTGTGGCTATTTCTACTTTGTTATCTTCTCTAAATGAAAACTTCTGATAGTGAAGTAATTCTGGATTCGTTTTCTTTGGTTTACGTGATAATTTTTTTGCGATGTTATGAGTTTGTCGAGTGCTTGTCCGAGTCTACAAATATCTGTGTGGGCGAAACATCACACACAACACAGTTGCTTACTCCGAATGGAAGTGTCTTAGCTAGTTATTTCACTTCCCGATTTCATTATTGAATTCAGTTTTTAATAAATCCTGAAATGGATTCTACATTAACTTTGCACTTTCATTATACTTCGCGACAAACCTGAATAACAACATTTTACGCATGAAATAAACTAGCGTGATAGGTGGAAACGCCCACAGGAAAAGGTCCAGATTAAAGAAAAAGGCGATAGTAAAAAGTTCATAGTAATAAATCTCTTGAAATCAAAACTTATATGGAATGTTATTATAATAGACCTAATTTCATTACATACTCATCCAAAAATATGCTACATACGAATTTATGTTCTACTGTTTAATTTTCTTCTTCTTAGTTTTGAGGTTCATTGTGCCTTTGTCGATGGTGTGAGATTGCTTCAAGATATTCTTTCCGTTTTATATTTGCTATCTCCGGACTAGAGCGATTTGCGCTATGCGTCTACTTCCTATTTAAAGCAGCTCTGACGTTTGCATACCTGACTTGGAGCTGCGAAATGAGAATTTCATTTTCATTGCCACATATTCCTTTCGAATACCTGGAAAAAATTTTTATACATTCAAATCAAGGGCTCCGACCATTTTCTGAAACTGAATGCAATTCAACAAAATTATTGGTTTTGTGTATTTTCATACACGTTCCATGGAGGAGAAGGAAATCTTGGCGGCACAACTTGTCTCCTATCTTGAGTACGTCAACCGCTTACAATGTATCCTGCAAAATGCAGCAACAGGTATTCATGTGGGTACTGAACGCCTTGCAAAGGAACAAATGGCAGAGCCATTCCCGCACTTGGAGTTGCTGGCGCTTCATATATATTACCTATGTCGCAACCAGAGACTGATGACTGCACAATATAAAAGACTGGGTGAAGTAATATGAACAATAGGGCGTATCGAAAAAGCGGAGGGAATTCCAAAATTTATAATTGAAGGGTTCGCAAAAGTTGTATTATGTGCCAACGTTTCGCACAAAAGAACTTTGACCTCCTGGAGGCATTTTTAACCTACCCGCAGAAGGGGCTCTCTTCGATTACCTTATATTTTCCTAACATATGCATGCTTACGTAAATATTAATTTTTTGGTGCTATAGAATTGTCTGTTATGGTTACCATATGTTGTTAATGGAGAAAAATTCACTCTGGCGCCGGGGCTCGAACCCGGGTCCCCAGTTCTACGCACTGGGCGCTCTAACTACTGAGCTGCACATCACCGGATCGAATTTTTCTCCTTTGGTATTTGATTCGATCCGGTGCTGTAGATTGAGGCTCGGCGTAGCTCAGTGGTTAGAGCGCCCAGTGCGTAGAACAGGGGACCCGGGTTCGATCTCCGGCGCCGGAGCGAAATTTGTCTCTATTAATAACCGGTGATAAGCATGTTTGCAGGTTTTCGCTTGATGCAGACCGCTATGATTTGTTATTATTGATAGATAAAAGAAAAGGAGTGTTATTTTTAAATTCCAGGAAATGGCAGGAATGCAAAATAAACGGTACCAGATATGTTACGGTCTGCATCAACCCAGAACCCACCACGGGGATATGCCTGCTAATGAATTTCACCGACCTACAACCATTTGTTTTTATTGTTTGTTCATTCAGTCTATTTTCATTTTTATTTTGCTCCCCGTGAAAAATAATCTGCCTTCTTCTCAAAGGATTGGAGTTACTTTTGTATCCAGTATGGACTTGATAAAAACATCGCTCTTTTTCACCACAAATTCTAACCCAAGCATCGCTGACAATCTTCACCGATTGTGTGTGGTGTGAGAAATTATTCCTGATCATACACCATACTCTTTAAATGGTAATGAATTTCATAAGAAGGGAAAGACAAAATGTGAGTTCTTACCGCGCATTCAATCCTAAAATTTATTAAACATTATTATATACTCAGCTTTTTTCTTATAATTATTATTGTTTAACTCTATTTGTGTTTTTATGTATCTGTATTTATTTATTTATTTATCTATCTGTATTAATTTATTTATCTGTATTAACTGTATTAATTTATCCTGCATCTCTTCAGTAAATAAATGGCACAACTACATTTCGTTCTTCCTCACTCACACTTATGTTTCCACGTCTGGTGCTGGAGGTGTTTCAGTAGTGCTTTGCCCTTTATTCTTAATGACATGTTTAACAAATTTATCGTGTTTATCCAATTTGCTGAGAAAACAGGTGTTTGCAAACAGGCATCCTCTAACCATTGATCTCAAAACTGTAATCGTGGATAACATTCCTTAATTTTTTTAATTTCCTTTTTATTTTTAGTGGTGACATGCTGTGGAATTAATGCGATCCTTTTGTCATGAGTGCCGAGCCCCAGTAGGCCTATTCTGAAAAAGTATATTTTCGGAACCAGAATCCATTAAGTTGTATCGTTTTCCTAGCATAAACTTCCTTTCAATTAGTTTTAGCATTAACGTTTGATGCCTAGTATTTGATAGAAGTATTCATTCTGTACGCACTGCTGTTGTGAAGAACTGACTTTAGCATTGCCATTTCTCCTCGAAGAAAGACCAACTTTTCATCTTTCGAAGGAGATGTGTTCACTACAGTTTGGAGTAACAGTTTTCAAAATGTGCTCTTTGTTGCAGATCTGAACCATTATGGAAGATTTTAGTAATGTGTTTTTATTTTTTCTTGTCTTTCTTGTCCTTCAGGCTGTTTTACTTTCTGATGTTTTGTCTCGATTGTAATCCACAGTATAGACCTTGGGTTGATTTGTGATCTTTTATCAGACGTTTTCCTGCAATAATATATTATTATCTGGAAATTTGCTCTAGTCCGACTGGCGGCGGCGACAATATTCAATTGTCATCACAGCAAATTTAAATTTCGTAGGAATTCAGTGCATTCAATATCCTTCATATTTATATTATTATTATTTCTGTGAGAAATGAAATTCGAAGAAAATGTTATTGTAGTAGAAACAAAATAACGCATTCAGACCCACTTGCATGTAGGAAATATATATCAGTCACCAAAATCATGATTTTAATCTGTAGAGTTAGCCAATATATCTATTTTATATTAAAAATATAAATATTTACAGAAAATACCCCTATAAAAATATTACCTAACTTCTTGTGAGCTTGCTTTTATACTACTGTAGAAGAGCCAATTTCTTTCTAGGATAAAAAAAAAATATCATATAATCCTTTCAAAACTCATTGATATTCCTCCATATTCTAGAATAAACAACAGTGGAAATATAAATCTTACAAGCTTCCTCATGAAAACAGTGTTGACACCTGTTAGTTTAAGTAAAGGGGCATAAAAATCTTAAGTGGACACATCATTTCTCCAGTACATTATATAGTGATAAAACAAAGGGCATATGTCCACATAAACTGCTAATACTGACAGAATGTTAGAAAATAAGACTGAAGGCAAATTGATAATTTCATATTCCACTCAAGTCCGTAATGCGAAATGCAAACTGAACTTTTCCTCTTTACACTTTATCAGAAACTAGAAACTGTAAGAGAAAAGAAAGTCACTTAAGCCCAACTCACCATGCACAAAAGAATTATGAAAACAAAAAATAACTATAAAAATTGAAAAAAAAAAGAGAATAAAATAGAAAACATGAATATAGGAAGAACTGGAGATTACATGAAGAGGGATAGACTACCAAATTTAATTTCAAAATATCAACGGAGCCAAGATCGTCCGCTTAGAAATATTCCAGGTAAACAATGAGACGGGAACAAGCTACTGAGCCTAAATACTTGATTAGTTTAATGATGATAATTTTATTTTATGCGTAATCTTTGGACCTCCTGCGGCTCTGTAAAATATGTAATCAGAGACCTTGTCTTTTATTGCTTGTAGTAGAGACTACATGACAATTTCTGTACACACGTTTTGAATTTTTTTCTATGCGCTCTAATGAACAACCACTCACTCTTGTACCTTGAAGACTGCGTTGTACCGCATTTAAAATAGTTCAAAATCCACAACGAGGGTATTTGGGAATAGCTCCTTGCTATTATGTCGTGCGTGATATTCAACTGTTCATATACTTTGGCGTAGATTTCCTCAGACTTTCAAGCCATCAAACAAAATACGAAGGGAAATTAACAGCCCTGAACCGTAGAGTGAGCTGTAAAGAGCGACTGTCTCTAATGTCCCAACCGTCCACAACCGTTCTGTTTCGCAAAGTAATTCAATATTTATACTCCTAGGAAATATAGATCATAGAGCAGAAACTTCTGTCAACGTGTAGTATACGAGTAGTGGGCGAGATCGGTTTTGCTCTTTGTTGATGGTACGCCGTAAATTTTTCCTATCTGGAAGCTTCTGTGCGCGCTGTGATGCCCTGTAATACTTACTCCACCTCTGCAGCTCAACTTTAAGAATGACAGCATTCTCAATAGCAGAATGAGTTGCAATTGGCCCTATCTGAACATCTTCAGCAAAGTTTTTGTCCATTTCGACTGCGTGAATGGAAATGATTCAGTATAAGTGTTATACACACGAATTTGTTTCTTTTTCTGTGAAATGATTAAATGAGCCATTTTAAAATTTCTTCATAAACGCATTGCATAGTTAGGTATATTTGGTTGCAACTTGTACCTTCTTATAAGCACTGGCATTTTAATGCCTAAGATATGAGACGTGTCAGTTACGAAAATATGAACATTTTATTGTAGAAATCTATGTTTTGTGAATCTTTTGCTTATTGGACATTAACTGTGATACTTTTTGTGAGGTAGACGCTATCGCCCTGGACATTTTCCCATGAATATTTTAGTCTGTAGCATGGGTACGCTTAAATGTGTTAAAAACCTATACCATGTTAACTATGGCGTTTTTAATAACATTTTTGCAGCAGATGTATAAATATAAGAATACTTCAAATGTGTAAAAGTGGTTCCTATTTATTTGTGAAGAAGAAGAGATGTAATATTTGTACAAATTGTTTTCGCACGAATGTAGAGTGAAGAGCACAGACAGTACATGTAATGAACTACTAAAGGAGATATAAGTTTAGTTTTATAACTTAAAAAGGGCTTGGCTTCGTTGACTTGGACGGATCCCTATACTTGGCCCGTTGTGCGATGTTGTCCAAGTCCGACAGGTGACCTGGATGGCACTTCTGAATCTGGCGCCATATTTCCTCAGCCAGGTCCCATTTTGTGGACGAATGATAAGCCCCAGGGGCCCGAAGTTCCAAGCCCTTCCTTGTCAGCCGAAGCTGACAGGTAAAAATCCTCCTCCGTCTCTGATATCTGTAATTCCGAGCCCTTTCTGTATCATCATTGGAAACCCGTACTATTCTCAAGATTTCACCCCAGCCTATTTTACTATTGAAGTGAGTGGGCGGTGGATAGTGTTGGTGAATTGATAGAGGGAAACGGGAGCACCCCGAAAAAACCGTCTTCAACGTCTGCTTTGTCCATCACGATCTGGCCGGAGATCGAACTCGGGCCGCTAGCACTTGAGCCACATGAACTTGTATTATGCAAACGTTCGTTTTTATATAACACAGTTATAGTAATAAAGTAGGCTGGATATTTAATTTGGTTAGCGGGGACATTCATATTGGCAGATTTTGTATTTTTATGCAATGTAACTAATATACAAAATAAAATATGAAATGTTATTATGGTGTTCATTCATCAGCTGAAACTCCAGCACTTCTAGATCTCTGAAATAATCAGATGTGGTTAGTTTTCCAACGGTATTTTCTTTCTGCATACTCTGTGTAGTTAGTGATGTTAAAAATGATATTAAAAGATGAACGGTTTACAAAATTCGCCCACATAGAAAACAATCTGAAAATAGCAGCTTTACCGTGTTACTGTTAGAAATCTGCTCACGATATTTATTGCAGCCCGACGTACGAAATGTGCTAGGACACTAGATATTAGGCTAGTTGCAGGAACCTTTGAGTGGTAGGCTTTTTCTATGGAAATAAATTTATTTCGGTGTGACGGATTACAATGCGAAACTGACTGATATGATCTATCTTGCAGTTTTATACATAAAAATGTCTGCAAGCCCTTCTAAAGAAACTTGGTATGCAGGCAATGACATTACTTTTTATATAAGGATGTGGTTACCTGACATTGAAACATTCCTGTGACGAAAACAAAGTCCTTTTATTTATAGTAATGTAGCCCTCAATCCATTATTTTGGTACCATAACACATTTTCCGTCTGATGTCAGTAATAGAATCTTTTCTCAAGTTATTACGAGATGAATAATTATATTACTGTGAACATGAATTAAGAAATGCAATCCTTGCAGAATCAGCTACTTGCTAATATACAGATCAAGATCCTTGTAATTAACTTCTTGAGAACGTAATTATTCTTCGGATGCTTCAAACTGAAATGTGAACATCGTTATCATTGCCATTTGAAGTAGTCAGAAAATGGCTTCGCAGTGCCTAGAGTAATTCTCAAAGAAAAGCTCATGGTCTAGTTAAGCGGTTGTTTTTCTTGTCATGAATTTTCTTCTCATCCCTAGCTGATGTTACACAGTCAGGAGGATTTGTAGTTTCGCAGCTGTTGACGCCAACTCGGAAGAAATTTAATATGAACTTGCAGAATTGATTGCCATACATTTTTCATCATAAGTTATATAGTTCTAAATTTAACGAAAATAAAATTTGAAAAAGATATAGGTAAAGAACCTGTTTCTACTTATATATTCTCTTCCATCTCATCTAAACAGCATGGTCGGCCTTGGGTTTTGTCTCAATTTTCATTTTTTCGACTTGAAACCCAAACAAACACGAGGTGAGACTTGGTTTACACGAGATATCATCCATCCCATGCCTTGCCATCAAGTATACAAGGTAGTACAATTAATTTAAAGTTTTGGGCTCGATGCAGATTACGTTGTCTCGGCGCCTGCACTGGGATTTTAAATTTTTAAAGATGAGGAAATTTTGAAACTTAATTACTGTACATAATTCACTCATTACTGTGGTTTCGATCAATTCGCAGCGGATGGACACTTGTGATATGAGAGTGAACTCTTCACTTTTCTCGGTGTTTGCTCACTGGAAGGAACACGATCAAGACAGAGTAAATCACATCATAAAGGCTATTGTAGAAATAGCTCTGAAACAAACAATAATATATTGAAGCTATTTAGTTGTAACACATATAAAATCTCGAACAATATTCCATTCAATTATGAGTATAATGTGATAAAAAATAGAGCTAATTTTAGAGCCTATCCAGTACTTATCGAAGTGCCTGATACGAGAAAACTTCACTAAAACTGATCATTGTAATTTGTAATTTGTGTTACTGAACAGGATAAGCAGGCCTAACGGCACTCTCAGACGGGAGACGGTTCTGCGCTGAAATATCTGTTTGCACACTCACTACGTCAGTTCAACTCTGTTATAGCTTTAGCAAACGTTCAGTTGGGAATGGAATGCACAAACCATTGTTTGCTTCCTAATTAAAATTGAGTTATAGTTTTCCAGTAGACTATAACATGTGTACCACAGCACTGCATAAATACATTTTGTTGCAGCAGTTACGAAATAGAATATATATGGAAGTTCTTAAAATGTATTCCCATGTTAAAAATGGTCACGGCAAGCATGGGTTCAATTTTTCCACATATTGAGCCGTACTTTCAATAGAATAATAAATTTATCGTGTCGTATTTTGGAGTTGTGATGCACATAAATCACAAGATCAAGGTGAATAAATACCATTTCCTCTATAGCTAACATTTACTCGGAGAAAGTACATAACCGTAGTAATGGTAGTGGTGCAGCAACTGTCTGCGGACTGGAAGGTCCTCAGTTAAGTCTCGTTGCCAACCTCCAGAACGGTCCGGGCTCACCCAGCCCCAATCAAGTTGAGTACCGCTACCGGGTTTTCTCGAAGGTAAAAGATGTTCCGAGGTGGTGCCTCATCTAATTCCGAGGTTAAAAAAAGCATGGAGCTGTACCTCCTTGCCCCCCAAACGTCGTCTTGACGTATACCTTTATCTTTATTAGTGATGTGCATTTTGGACACGTGTATCTGTACGAAATGATTCACAAGATCAGACTTACGTCTAAAAGCTGGTAACTCCCAAGCAACAAAACAAGTTTTCAGGGAACCGTTGAAATGTGATCAGCGATCGCAATGATGCAACTTGCTCATAGTTTTGTCTCTCTAGTCAATAGCCGAATGGATTCCACACGTCAGAGTGCAGGCTCGCAACCTGGTGTAAAAGAGATTTAATATATAAATAATAAATCCGTCTGTTTTGCTTAAATGAGAATTTTGGTGTTAAATCTGTGTAATGCTTATCTCACTGCTTTCAACCGAAATGTGTTGCATTTTTTATATCTAGCTCATTTACTAACTAGAAACAGACTAGTTTCCATTACATGAATCTTTTTCCAGACGATTAAGTAGAAAACTGTGAGATAAGTTTTATGAATCTGTTATTTTAGTATTGTAGGCTATCTTAATTGTTTTACTGTGAAATATAATTGTATATTGTGAGAGAAAAATTGAAGTTATAATAAATGTTCTATCTTTTTCATGACGGTCTGTTACTTATTTCACGCAACTCAACAAAGTATTACTACTTACTTCGTGTGATTCGGCTCAATGATGGCCAACTTCTTCGAACTAAGGAGACAGAGCATAGAACTTTCGAAGTGACGAGGCCACATTTTCATAGCACTTGCTGTACACTCACTATCTTCCACGTCTACAAGACTTTCCGCTCAACCTTTCACTGAAAAAGCTAGTGTCAAATAATTTGGAGCACTTCATTATGACTATATTAATTTTAATTATAATAGCATAGTAATAAAACGTATTTGGTAATAATTTTAATGGTCATTAAAACCAAACTCATCACTAAACATCACAAAGTCATTAGATTTGTTTTAATTGCTTGTGCTGCAGTTAATGCTATCAAAGGATATGATAACGGTAAGACACGCGGAGCTGAGTATCACTCAATCGATTTAATGGAGAAAAGTGTTCAATCGAAGATAAAAGTAGGCCTACTTTCAAACTTGGAAGCAATCTTTCTAGAAAAGTCATTCAACTTTGTAATTTTTTTACTTGATACAATTTTCACAAAAGAGTGCAACCTTTTCTAGTCTTGGCAGGAAGAATTTTCATTGTGGAAATCACACAGTTGGAATTGAAATTTTTCGTCACGTTTCATTTGATTATTATTAGTCTAAAGAACGTTAGCTGAGTTCTAAAAAGGGACCAAGAGTGCTCACGGACGAGACTTCGGGTGACATTGGCTTCTGAGTAGAAAATTCGCCCACCAAGCTGCTGAGGACTTCGGAGTTAAAAAAGTTAAAACCGTGCAAAATTGCTGTGACGCAAAAATTACGAAAGTCGATAGAATTTACTTACTTTGCTGGAGTAACTATATAGCTACATGTTACAATGTCTACGTCCCGAGCCGTAACTTCGTGGTCTATGGTGTCGGACTCGTTACAAGGAATGCGCGTTGGTTCGAGTCCTCAAGAATGAAGAATTATTCCCATGAACTTTCAAAAGGTGTATGGTAAATGGCCCACCCAGCTATGGTTCCAGTTCCTTGGACCAGCTGTAATGTCTGGTCACTCAATGTTCTTGTCACGGTTCGATGACGTCTCCCTTTTCGTTTCCGGTCAGTCACGGAATCTGTATTAGTAAACTTCTCCACTAACTTTAATATTGCTTTTCGTGTTGAAACTAGAGTGCCAGAAAATTTACGTCTAAATGTTTGCCTTGTTGTGGGCCTACTGTATATCTTCAAGATGAATATACGACGACGCAGTGAATATCTCACTATTGCATAATATTAATGCACACCACAATGAAATCTCACTCACGAGTGAACAAAACTATCCTACTCCGATAAAATTTCTCCCACGACTGACGAGGCCGGGGGCAGAGCCGCCATTTCATTCATAGAGGGGAATGCCAGCAATTGCAAGGTGCGCCGACTGCCCGTACTGCATTGCATATTGCTGATACACAAACCATTAGATACTAATTGAGCAAGTGATGAGAACCTGACGCTAAACATACAAATATAGGGGAGGTCGGGGCAAGGTCGGCACATTAAGCTGAATATTCACATAAGTACAACACAAATGCAATTTATGTTTCAAAATTTTAATAATAAATCAACTTGATATATTTATATTATGTATATGGATTAGAATTTACAAAAAGTGAAGCATTGAATTAAACACAAAAATAAATTAAAGATGCTATATTTGCCGAAGTTGCCCCATACTCATAGGACTAGGTTTAACATCTGCACATATCACAAAAGATGAAGTGTCCAAATATATTTTCCATATCTGTACGTGTTCATGTGCCCAAAATTCGCACTCTTTGCACGTAATCCATTCTTCCTGTGTAAGTTCATATTGTTCACTGCAATACGAGGGCTATCCATAAAGTAACTTCCGTTTTCATATAGCGTGCGTAACAACAGGGACAGTGGCACCGCTCTTGCGATGGAGTGTGCCTTGAAGAAGTACGCATCGAGCAGCGGTAGAGTCAAGGTCGTGTCTTTGTTCCTCTCTGAGCCACAAGCTGTCAAAATGTGTGCTGCAATCGCTGCGGAATTTCAAAGCTCGTCAAACGCTACGACAATTGTCTCAATGTGACTGGAAACTATATGGAAAAATAAACTAGAGTGTATACTTTCAAACGTATTGTAACCAAATTCTGTAACGTCATTCACAGGTTTGTAAAAAATAAACGGAAGTTACTTTATGAATAGCCCTCGTATATAGAAAATGCTTATTCGTCTTCAGTGTTATGTTTATTTCTGTGCGGTTCAACTTGTATTTTTTGTTTAGAAAATTTTCAGACTTTACGAAAGCCTCAAGTTCAGACAGATTCAGCCATCTTCTTGTTTGTGTTGAAAGAATGCTCTATATGATTGGATTCTGCTAATTCGAAGGCTAATCTTCGAAATTCCACTCTAGGTTTTTAGTAGGTTATTTTACGACGCTTTATCAACATCTCAGGTTATTTAACGCCTAAATGAGATGAAGGTAATAATGCCGGTGAAGTGAGTCCGGGTTCCAGCACGATAGTTACCCGGCATTTGCTCATATTGGGTTGAGGGAAAACCCCGGAAAAAAACCTCAACCAAGTAACTTGCCCCAACCGGGAATCGAACCCGGGCCACTTGGTTTCGAGGCGAGACGCGCTAACCGTTACGCCACAGGTGTGAACCTCTTGACTTTTCGAAAAAAAAAAAACTTTTTCTGCAAATTTATTGCATGCTGCTTCAAATTGTCAATCATGTCTGAAGCAAACACTCTTTCAAACCTGACTTTATTTTATACATCTGGTGCTGGAAGATCTACTTTCAGCCAATATTGAAGTGTAGTTCGTGGCACTTCATATTTTTTTTCGGCACACGACAGGCTTATCTTCTCTTCTTTATGCTCACGTAGAGCTTTCTTGAATGCGTCCTGGTCATATTTGTTTTCAGTTTTCCTCTTGTAATTTCGAACCATTTTACCGGTGATAGGCAACTGAAATGTACAAGGGTCACTCCAAAAGTAATGCAAAACATTTTTTTTTTTATTTATTTTTTATTCTACACCTTCGCAATTTATGAAAATCATGTATACTTCCTTCCCGCTTTTATTCAAATTTAATTTAAGTCGTTCCCGTGAGTGACGCCATGATAGCACTCCTTCAAGTTGGCTGCTGTACTTGACATTCGTCAGAAGCAACGTATTGTTATCGAGTTCCTATGTTATGAGAACGAGACAGTGGGAATCATTCACAAGAGGTTTAAAAAGGTGTATGGAGATGTAGCTGTCGGTCAGTCGGTGGGCAAGCAGAGGGCACGCCAATATCCTGGATACTCCTCGCAGCGGCAGACCCCGCACTGCACGAAGTCCTGGCAATGTGCAGCGCGTTAACAACCATTGACAAACGCGTAACAGTGAAAGAATTGTCACTCCAAGATGGAATAGGAGAACCAATTGTGTGCAGAATATTGAAACATTTGGAGTTAAAAAAGGTTTGGGCCAGGTGGGTTCCGAGGATGTTCACAGAAGGCCACAAAGAAACCAGAAAAACAGTGTGCAGCCAACTTTTGGACAAGTATGAGAATGGTGGAGATGACTTTCTTGCAAGAATTGTGACAGAAGTTGAAACATGACTCCACCACTTTGAACCGGAGACAAAGAGGCAGACAATGGAGTGGCATCATGCAAATTCACCAAATAGAAAGAAACACAAAACTACGCCTTCGGCAGGAAAAGTTATGGCTGCTGTGTTTTACGGTTTAGGACTCTTGCTTGTGGACAACTTGCCACACGGAACTACCATTAATTCTGACGTGTATGTGAATTAAATTAAATTAAAATAAATTGAATCGATTCAAATAAAATAAAATAAAATAAATGGCAATAAAATAAATTAATTCAAATTAAGAAGAAATAAATTAATTTAAATAGAATCAATTAAATTAAATTAAATCATAGTAAATAAAATTGGAAAAAATAATGAAAAAGAAAATAAAAAGAACTGAATTGAAATAAAAAAATGAAGATATACGGAAATAATTAAAATAAATTAAAGCAAAGTAAATTAAAATTAAATTAAATTAAATTAAATTAAGATAAAGTAAAATAATTTAAATTAAAATAAAATAAATTAAATTAATATAAATTAAATTTAGTTTAAGTAAAATATACTTACTTACAAATGGCTTTTAAGGAACCCGAAATAAAATATATTAAATTAAAATAAAATAAAATGACATAAGTAAATTGGAATTGAAATTCAGGGTTCAGGGTACAGAGTGTCGTATTCCGGATTCAGGGTTCCGGGTTCCGAGTTCAGAGTTCCGGGTTCCGCATTCAGTATTCCTGCTTCAGGGTACCATGTTCACAGTTCAGTAATCCGGATTCCGGGTACAGATTCCGGATCCCTGGTTCAGGATTCCGGGTTCCGAGTTACAGGTTCCGTGTCCCGGGTTCAGTATTCACGATTCCGGGTTCAGGGTCGTTAATCTAACAAAGAAATTAGGGAAAGATGAAAAAACTGGGAAATATAAAAAAGTGGCAAAAATTTGGAAAAAAATTTAAAGAATTGGGAAAAGTAAATAAAAAATCATAGTGAAGTAAATTTAAACAAGGGATATTAAGAAAGCTTGAAATACAGTACATTACATTAAGATTAATTAAATTAAATTAAATTGAATTAAAATAAAATAAGTAAAATTAATATAATTTAAATTAACTTAAAATAAAATTAAATAAATTAAATTAAATTGAATTAAACAAATTAACTTAAACAGAATTAATAGTAATTAAATTAAAATAAAATGAATTCAAACAAGTTGAATTCAATTAAAAAAAATTAAATTAAAAGAAGTTAAAATTAAATAAATTAAAGTAAATTAAAATAAACTAAATTGAAATAAATTATATTACTTTAAATGAAAATAAAATAAATTGAATGAACTTTAACTATATTAAAATAAAAGAAAATTAAAATGAAGTAAAGTAATTAAAATTAAACAAATTAAAATAAAATAAATTAAACTTAAAATAAATTGTATTAAAGTCAGACAAATTAAAGTTAAAACAAAATACATAAAAATAAATTAAACTAAATTAATTAAAACAAATGGTAATAAATTGAATTAAAATAAAGTAAATTAAATTAATTTAAAATAGTTTAAATTGAAATACATTAAAATAAAATCAAATAAATTACACTAAATTAAATTAAATGAAATTGAAACAAATTAAAATAAAGTGAAATAAAATAAATTGAAATAAGTTAATATGAAAGAAATTAAATTAATGTAAATTAAAATAAAATGCATCAAAATTAAAATAAATTAAAATAAAGTAAATTGAAATATATTAAATTAATTTAAATTGAAATAACTTAAAATAAAATAAAATAATTTAAATTATCGAAAATAAAATAATTTAATTAAAAGAATTAAATTAAAATAAGCTAAACTAATTTAAAATGAATTACATTAAAATAAGGTAAACTAAATTGAAATAAATTATCTTAAAATAAACTAAAATGACATGAAATAAATATATTAAAGAGAGATCCTCTAACGTGTAAGAGTTATTAACATAAAATGTATTAAATTCAAATAAAATAAAGTAAAATAATATAATTTAAATTAAATTAGATGAAAGTATATTAGTTCGAATTAAAATTAATATGAAATAAATTAAATGAACTTTAATTATATTAAAGCAAAATACGTTAAAGTAAAATAAATTAAATTAAATGTATTAAATTAACATAAATGAATTAAAATAAATTGCAATAAAATAAATAGAAAAATTAATTTAATTAAAATAAAATTTAAAAAATATAATTAAACAAAATAATTTAAATTTAATTAAAACGAATTAAATTAAAACCAAATGAAATAAATTAAAATGAATTTTAATTAAAATAAATTAAATTAGCGTAAAATAATAAAAAATGAATTAAAATAAATCAAATGAAGTAAATTTGAAATAAATTGAATTAGAGTAAAATGAAATAAATGAAATTAAATTAAACTAAAATAAATTAAAATGAGTTCAATTAAAATAAATTTAAATATATGCAACTAAAATAAAATAAATTGAAATAAAACATGTTGAAATAGATTAAATTAATATTAAATAAATTAAATTAAAATGAAAAATTAAGATGAATTGAAGTAAATTAAATTAAGGTCAATTAATATAAATTAAATAAATTTAAATAAATTAAATTTAAATAAATTGAATTAAATTAAATAGAAATATTATAAACTAAAATAAACTGAAGTAAAATAAAATAAACAATATTAAATTAAAATTCAGAGTTCCTGGCTCAGGTTTCTGGATTATTGGTTCAGTGTTCCGGTTTCAGTTTCCTGGGTTCAAACTTCAGGATTCAGGGTACCCGGTTGCCAGATCCGGGTTCATGGTTCAGTGTTGCGGTTTCAGGTTTCCCGGTTTAGATTTCAGGGTTCAATGTCCCGGGTCCAGGAATCTGGGTTCCGGGTTACCAGATCCGTGTAAAGTGTTCCAAGATCCGGGATCAGGTTCCATGGTACAAGGTTCCGCGTTCTATGTTCAGGATTGCGGGTACAGGGTTTAAGGTTCATGATTCCGTGACTCTGGATGTGGAATCCGGGTTCATGATTCCGGTTTCCGAGTGCAGCATTGCGGGATCCAGTTTCATGGTTCATGGTTCCGAGATCCATTTTCTCCATTCCGAGCTTCGGGTTCCGGTTTTCGGGTCCAAGGTTCCCGGTTCATGGTTCCAAAACTGGATTCAGGATGCTGGGTTTCGGGTTAGGGCTTTGCATTCCGGGCGTGTAGAATAAAACAAATGGGAAAAGAATTAATAAAAATAAAAATAATTGGAAAAATAAAAAAAAAATTAAATTGGAGAAAAATTTTAAATGGGAAAAAAAGATATTGAAACGAATTTCAATAGAAATAAATTTAAAAATTGGAAAAAAAAATAAAAAATATGGAATGGAGAACTAAAAAGAATTTAAAAATATATAAAAATGAAAAAGAAATAAAAACTGAAATAAAATAAAAGAGAATTAAAAAAATAAAATAAGAAATTGAAAAAAAAATTAAAAAATTGAAAAAAGAAGTAAATAAAAACCTGAAAAAAATATAAAAAGAAAAAGCAAGAGAAATTGGAAAAGAATTTTAAAAAGATGAAGAATATTGAAAAGGGAATAAAAATAAATAGAAACTAAAAAAATATGAAAAAAGAAAAAATTGCAAAAAATTTTGGAGAAAAGGAAAAGAATGAAAAAAATAGGACCAAATTAAAATAAAAAAATTAACGTAAATTGAAATAAATAAAGTTAAAATGAATTAAATTAAAATAGAATAAATATAATTAAAATAAATTTCATGAATATGACTTGAATTAACCTAAAATAAAATAAAGTAAATCGAATTAAAATAGATTAAAATAGATTAAATGAAATTAAAACACATTAAATTAAACTAAATTAAAATAGAATAAAGTAAAATGAATTAAATTAGAATAAACTAAATCAAATACAGTAAAACAGGGGAAGAGAAGGCCTGATGGCCTTAAATCTACCAGGTTAAATAAATAAATAAAATAAATAAAAATAAAACGAATTAAATTAAAATAAATTAAATAAAGATAAAATAATTTTAAATAAATTAAGTTTATATAAATTCAAATAAAGTAAATTGAAATAAATAATGCTAATTTAAGTTGAACTAATAATAATAATAATAATAATAATAATAATAATGGTTTATTTTAACTGCCAGAGTTAAGGCCATTCGGCCTTCTCTTCCACTCAACCAGTATGATAGAAAATTACTACATTGCTATGAATATAACATAATTAATACAATACAATATAATACTACAATACTACAATACAATACAATATATTACATAATTAATATAGTACATTGACAATTTTTTTTATCTTGACAACACCAATAAAATAATTATGTAATAATAATAATAATCATCATCATCATCGTCATACTTGAATTAAATTAAATTAAATTATTAAAATCGATCACAATTATAACTTCAATTCGAATGCACACGTAAGAAATCCTTTAGCCTTTCCTAGAAAGTGGTTACTGTCTGGCAGCCTCTAATCTTCTGAGGTAGAGAACTGCATTCACGGGAGACTGAGACAGTAAAAGAGGATGAATAGTGGGATGTTCTATGGGCAGGAATTGCTAGGATTTGGCTCTCCTGTGACCTTGTGTGTAGATTGTGGATAGAGGATAAGTAGTTAAACCGGGAACGAAAATAATTTGGAATAGAAGTGTGGAGAACTCGAAACAGAAGAGACAGCGAATGAAGTGTTCTACGGTTATTAAGTTCCAGCCAGGATAAAGATTTGAAAGAAATTAAGTTAAAAAAACTGAAATAAATTAAACAAAAAACTAAATTAAAGTAAATGAACATAAATTAAAATAATTTAAAATGTATTGAATTAAAATAAAATAAATTTAATCGAAATATGTTACCTTCGTATTTTTCTAGAAAATCGGTTTGTGTTCGCGATTTCCATTTTGATGCTACCGTATCCGAAGAGAGTCAACGGGGAATACAACGCCAAATCCCGTACCTCGATATCGCCATTATTTCCGGAGATTAGAGACTGGAACCATTTAGGTGGGACAAAAAATAGTGCTCCAAAAAGTGCAATGGATTTGCTCCATTTTACTCGCGATTAGTAGGAAACATGCGGAGATGCTACAGTTAAAAGAGCGGGTGTCTGGCCCAATCGTCTCCTTGTATAAAGTGTGACTTGGAAAGCCAAAATTACCATTATTTTATTTTTCCGTCCTCTACCGCCCATATGCCTGGGGCAAAGGGTTGCCCTTCATACTACAGATAGAGTTCCGGGAACTCTATTGAACGGTATTATTGGCTTTGTTATCACTACGTATACGGTAAAGTTATGGCGGTGAGAATGTTGGTAGAATATAAGATTATTTTCTCCAAAATCAGCTTGTGTTCGGGATTCTCATTTGGATACTACTGTATCCGAAGAGAGGCAAGGGGGAATAGAACTCCGCATCCCGTTCCTCGACATCGCCATTATTTCCGGAGATTAGATACTGAAACCGTTTAGGTGCGTCAAAAAATGAGGCTGGGAAAAACTGCAATGGCTTTGCTTGATTTTAATGGTGATTAGTTGTAAACATGCGGGAATGCAACAGTTAAATGGGCGCGTGTCTGCGCCCAATCGTTCTTCTTGTGTAGAGTAAACTTTGTTTCGGAAGGTAAAAATTACCATTTTTGAAATTTTGCCGCTCTCTCGCGTCCAAACGCACGGGGATAGACAGTTGCCTTTATGCTGGAGATAGAGTTCGAGGAGCTGTATTCAACGTACTCATCAGCTTTGTTCTCAGTACATGTACTGCGGAGTTATGGAGGGTAGAATTTCGGCGGAGTAGTGGTTTATTCCAATTATTTTTTCTTTTCGAAAATCAGTTTGTGTTCGCGCTTCCAATTTTGATGCTATAGTTTAAGAAGTAAGTCAAGGGGGAATACAGGACCGCATCCCGTTCCTCCGTATGACCATTATTTCCGAAGTTAGACTGAAATATTTAAGGTACCCAAAAATTAAGGCCAGAAAAAAGTGCGGCGGAAATGCCGGATTTTAGGAGTGATTATTAGTGAAGATGCGGTGATGCTGCAGTTAGAAGGGCGGGCCTCTGGACCGCTGCGTTCTCCTTGTGTGGAAAAAATTCTATTTTGGAGGATCAAATTGACCATTTTTTTTTTTTTAATTTTGCAAGCCTCTCCCGTCCATACGCGCGGGGATAGAGAGTTGTCCTTTATACTGAATATAGAGTTCGACGAGCTGTAATCAACGCACCCATTGGCTTTTTATACGTACTGCGGAGTTATGGTGGCTAGAATGTTTTAAACTTTCCCCTTTTTTTCTCGAAAATCAAAAAAGGGTTCGCGATTGCCATTTTATTGCTATCGTGTAAGAAGTATGTCAAGGGGGAATACAGGGCCGCATCCCATTCCTCGGTATGGCCATTATTTCCGGAATTAGAGACTCAAATATTTTAGGTTCCCAAAAATTGGGGCTAGAAAAAAGTAGGCCGGATTTGGTGGATATTTCGGTGTATACGAGGGAAAATGCGGGGATCCAACAGTTAAAAGGGCGGGTCTCTGAGCCGCTTCGCTCTCCTTGTGAAGAAAAAAGTCTTTTTTGGAAAGTCAAAATGACAATTTTTTTAATTTTGCCGGCCTCTCCCATCCAAACGCCCAGGGATAGAGAGTTGCATTTTATACTGAAGATAGAGTTCGACGAGCTGTAATCAACGCACTCATCGGCTTCGTTGTAACTGAAAGTACTGCGGAGTTATGGTGGTTAGAATATCGGCGGAATAGTGGTATTGTAATTATTTTCCCTTTTTCCTCGGAATAGTGGTATGGCCATTATTACCCCTTTTTCTCGAAAATCAGAAAATGTTCGCGATTACCATTTTCATGCTATCGTGTATGAAGTAAGTCAAGGAGGAATACAGGGCCACATCCCGTTCCTCGATATGGCCATTTTTTCCGGAATTAGAGACTCAAATATTTTAGGTACCCAAAAATAGGGGCGACAAAATATAGTGCGACGTATTTGGTGGATTTTTGCGGTGATCACTAGGGAAGATGCAGGGATGCTACAGTTAAATGGCGCGCTTCTGAGCCGCTTCGTTCTCCTTGTGTACAAAAAAAAACTGTTCTGGAAGTTCAAAATGACCATTTTTTTCAAATTTGCCAGCCTCTCCCGTCCATACGCGCAGGGATAGATAGTTGTCCTTAATACTGAGGATACAGTTGGACGAGGTGTATCCAACGCACTCATCGGCATTGTTGTAACCATGCGTGCTGCGGATTTATGGTGCCTAGAATGTCGGAGGAATGGTGGTCACCTTTTTTTTCTCGAAAATCGGAAGGTGTTCGCGATTGCCATTTTGTCGCTATCATGTAAGAAGTGAATCAAGGGGGAATACAGGGCCACATCCCTTTCCTCGGAATGGCCATTATCTCCGGAATTAGAGACTCAAACATTTTAGGTACCCTACAATTGGGGCTAGAAAAAGGTGCGAGCGAATTTGTGGACATTTGTGGCGAATACTAGGGAAGATGCGGGGGTGCAGCAGTTAAAAGGGCGGGTCTCTGAGCCGCTTCGTTCTCCTTGTGTAGAAAAAAGTCTGTTTTGGAAGGTCAAAATGACCATTTTTTGAAAATTTGCCGGCCTCTCCCATCCACACGCCCGGGGATAGAGAGTTGTCCTTTACACTGAAGACAGTGTTGGACGAGCTCTATTCAACGCACTCATCGGCATTGTTGTAGCTATAAGTATTGCGGAGTTATGGCGGCTAGAATGTCGGCGGATAAACACTTTCCATTTGTTTCTTGAAAATCAGAATGTGTTCGCGATTGTCATTTTGATGCTATAAGTCAAGTGGGAATACAGGGCCGCATCCCGTTTCTCGGTATGGCCATTATCTCCGGAATTAGAGACTCAAATATTTTAGGCAACCTAAATTTGTTGCTACAAAAAAGTGCGTGGGATTTGGTGGATTATTCCGGTGATTAGTAGGGAAGATGGGGGGATGCTACTGTTAAAAGGGCGGGTCTCAGAGCCGCTTCGATCTTCTTGTGAAGAGAAAAGTTTTTTTGGAAGGTCAAAATGACCATTTTTTTTAATTTGCCGGCCTTTCCCGTCCAATCGCCCTTGGATAGAGTGTTTCCTTTCATACTGAACATATAGTTGGACGAGCTGTATTCAACGCAATCATCGGCTTCGTTGTAACTGTAAGCACTGCGGAGTTATGATATTTAGTATATCGGCGGAATTGCGGTATGGCAATTATTTTCCGTTTTTTCTCGGAATAGTGGTACGGCCATTATTTCTCCTTTTTCGCGGCAATCAGAAAGTGTTCGCGATTGCCATTTGAGCTATTGTGTAAGAAGTATGTCACTGGGCAATACAGGGCCGCAACTCCCCTTCCTCGGTATGGCCAATATTTCCGGAATTAAAGACTCAAATATTTTAGGTACCCAAAAAAATGGGCGACAAAAATAGTGCGACGGATTTGGTGGACTCTACGGTGATTACTAGGGAAAATGCGGGGATGCTACAGTTAATAGGGCGAGCCTCTGAGCCGCTTCGTTCTCCTTGTGTAGTATAAAGTCTGTTTTTGAAGTTGAAAATGACCATTGTTTAAAATTCTGCCGGACTCCCCGTCCATACGCGCAGGGATAGAGAGTTGTCCTTTATAAGGAGAATAAAGTTGGATGAGCTGTATACAACGCACTCATCGGCTTTGTTGTAATTATACGTACTTCGGAGTTATGGCGGCTAGAATGTCGGCGGAATTGTGGTTCAAAACCCTCCCCTTTTTTCTAGAATATCAGAAAGTGTTCGTGATTGCCATTTCGATGCTATTGTTTAAGAAGTAAGTCAAGGGGGAATACAGGGCCGCATGCCGTTCCTCAATATGGCCATTATTTCCGGAATTAGAGTTCAAATATTTTAGGCACCCAAACGTTGGAGCTAGAATAAAGTGCGACGGATTTGCTGTATTTTCGCGGTGATTACTAGGGAAGATGCGTGGATGATACAGTTAAAAGGGCGGGCCTCTGAGCCCCTTCGTTCTCCTTGTGCAGAAAAATGTCCGTTTTGGAGGTTCAAAATGACCATTTTTTTAATTTGCGGGCCTCTTCCGACCATACGCGACGGTACAGATAGTTGTCATTTATACTGAAGATAGAGTTAGACGAGCTGTATTCAACGCACTCACCGGCTTTGTTGTAACTATACGTACTTCGGAGTTATGGAGGCTAGAATATCGGCGGAATAGTGGTAAACCCTTCCCCTTTTTTTGTAGGAAATCATAAAGTGATCGCGATTGCCATTTCGATGCTATCGTTTAAGAAGTAAGTCAAGGGGGAATACAGGGCCGCATGCCGTTCCTCAGTATGGCCATTATTTCCGGAATTAGAGTTCAAATATTTTAGGCACCCAAAAGTTGGAGCTAGAATAAAGTGCGACGGATTTGCTGTATTTTCGCGGTGATTAATAGGGAAGATGCGTGGATGCTACAGTTAAAAGGGCGGGCCTCTGAGCCCCTTCTTTCTCCTTGTACAGAAAAATGTCTGTTTTGGAGGTTCAAAATGACCATTTTTTTTTAATTTGCCGGCCTCTCCCGACCATACGCGACGGTATAGATAGTTGTCATTTATACTGAAGATAGAGTTGGACGAGCTGTATTCAACGCACTCATCGGCTTTGTTGTAACTATACGTTCTGCGGATTTATGGCGGCTAGAATGTCGGCGAAATAGTGGTATAGTAATTATTTTCCATTTTTTCCCGGAATAGTGGTATGGCCATTATTTCCCCTTTTTCTCGAAAATCAGAAAGTGTTCGCGATTGCCATTTTGATGCTATCGTGTAAGAAGTAATACAATGGGGAATACAGGGCCGCAACCCGTTCCTCGGTATGGCGAATATTTCCGGAATTAGAGACTAAAATATTTTAGGTACCCAAAAATTGGGGCTGGCAAAAATTGCGACAGATTTGGTGGATTTTAGCGGTGATTGCAAGGAAAGATGCGGGGATGCTGCATTTAAAAAGGCAGGAGTCTGAGCCGCTTCGTTCTCCTTGTGTAGAAAAATCTCTGTTTTGGAAGGTCAAATTGACCATTTTTTTTTTAAATTTGCCGGACTCTCCCGACCATACGCGCAGAGAGAGTTGTCCTTTATACTGAGGACAGAGTTGAATGAGCTGTATTCAACGCACTCAACGGCATTGTTGTAACTATAAGTACGGCGGATTTTTGGCGGGTAGAATATCGGGGGAATGATGGTCTCTTTTTTTCTCGACAATCGGAAAGTGTTCGCGATTGCCATTTTGTCGCTATCATGTAGGAAGTTAGTCATTGGGGAATAATGGGCTGCATCCTGTTCCTTGTTATGGCCATTATCTTCGGAATTAGAGACACAAATATTTTAGGTTCTCTAGAATTAGGGCTAGAAAAAAGTGCGAGGGATTTGGAGGATATTTTCGGTGATTACTAGGGAAGATGAGGGGATGCTATAGTTAAAAGGGCGGGCGTAAGAGCCGCTTCCTTCTCCTTGTATAGAAAAAAGCCTCCTTTGGATGGTCAAAATGACCAATTTATGAAATTTGCCGCCCTCTCCCGTCCAAACGCGCGGGTATAGAGAGTTGTCCTTTATACTGAAGATAGAATTGGAAGAGCTGTATTCAACTCCCTCATCGCCTTAGTTGTAACTATACGACTGGGGAATTATGGCGTCTTGAACGTCGGCGGAATAGTGGTTTAAACCCCTTCCCTTTTTTTTCTAGAATATTAGAAATTATTCGCGATTGCCATTTTAATGCTATCGTGTAAGAAGTATGTCAAAGGGGAATACAGGGGCCATTACTTCCGCAATTAGAGACTCAAATATTTCATTTTCCCAAAAACTGGGGCTAGAAAAAAGTGCGCCGGATTTGGTGGATTTTTGCGCTGATTACTAGGGAAGATGCGGGGATGATACAGTTAAAACGACGGGCATCTGAGCCCCTTCGTTCTTCATGTGTAGAAAAAATTCTTTTTCGGAAGGTCAAATTGACCATTTTTTTTAATTTGCTGGCCTCTCCCGTCCAAACGTGAGGGGATAGAGAGCTGTGCTTCATAATCGCGATAGAGTTCGACGAGCTGTATTCAACGCACTCATCGGCCTTGTGCTAACTATAAGCACTGCAGAGATATGGCGGTTAGAATGTCAGCGGAATAGTGGTTCTCGAAAGTCAGAAAGTGATCGCGATTGCCATTATTATGCTATCGTGTATGAAGTAAGTCAAGGAGGAATGCAGGACCACATTCCGTTCCTAGGTATGGCCATTATTTCCTTAATTAGAGACTCAAATATTTTAGGTACCCAAATATAGGGGCTAGAAAAAATTGCGACGCACTTCGTGGATTATTGCGGTGATTACTAGGGAAGATGCGGGGATGCTACAGTTAAAAGGGCGGGCATCTGAGCCGCTTCGTTCTCCTTGTGTAGAAAAATGTCTGTTATGGAAGGTCAAAATGAACGTTTTTGGAAATTTTGCCGGCCTCTCCCGTCTAAATGCGCGGGGATAGAGAGTTGTCCTTTGTACTGAAGATAGAGTTGGACGAGCTGTGTTCAACTCACTCACCGTCTCTTTTGAAACTATATGTATTGCGGAGTTATGGCGATTGCTATCTTGATGCTAGCGTGTAAGAAGTAAGCCAAGGCATTTAAGATACAAACTAGAATATTTCAAATGTTATTTTAAGTGACCGTTTCATTTAATTAAGTATATTCCCTGTTGTTATTATTATTATTATTATTATTATTATTATTATTATTAGTATTAATTATTAGTATCATCATTAATTGTATTTTTAATTAATAAGTTTATTATTGTCATTATTGAGTATAATTAGTTACCACTGCCTCCGGGTGTATACCCATTGGAGTGTGAATAAATACATACAATGCGGAATACAGGGCCGCATACCGTTCCTCAGTATGGCCAATATTTCCTTAATTAGAGACTCAAATATTTTAGGTACCCAAAAAATGGGGCTACACAAAAGTGCGTGGGATTTGGTGGATTTTTCCGGTGATTAGTAGGGAAGATGCGGGGATGCTACTGTTAAAATGCCGGGACTCTGAGCCGCTTCGTTCTCGTTGTGAAGAAAAAAGTCCTTTTGGAAGGTCAAAATGACCATTTTTTTTTTTAATTTGCCGGACTGTCCCGTCCAAAAGCGCGGGTTATAGGGAGTTGTCCTTTATACAGAAGACACAGATGGACGAGCTGTATTCAACGCTCTCATCGGCTTTGTTGCAACTATATGTATTACGGAGATATGGTGGCTAGCATGTCTCGAAAATCAGAAAGTGTTCGTGATTGCCATTGTGATGCTATCGTGTAAGAAGTAAGTCAAGGGGGAATACAGGGCCGCATCCCGTTCCTCTGTATGGCCATTATTTCCTTAAATAGAGACTCAAATATTTTAGGTACCCAAAAATTGGGTCTAGAAAAAAGTGCGACGTATTTGGTGGATTTTTGCGGTGATTACTAGGGAAGAAGCGGGGATGCTACAGTTAAAAGTGCGGGCATCTGAGCGGCTTCGTTCTCCTTGTGTAGGCAAAAGTCTGTTTGGAAGGTCAAAATGACCATTTTTTTTTTAAATTTGCCGGCCTCTCCCGTCCAAAAGGGCGGGAAAAGAGAGTTGTCCTTTATGCTGAGGACAGAGTTGGACGAGCTGTATTCAACCCACTCATCGTCTTTGTTGTAACTATAATTATTGCGGAGTTATGGCGGCTAGAATGTCTCGAAAATAAGAAAGAGTTCGCGATTGCCATTTCGATGCTATCGTGTAAGAAGTATGTCAAGGGGGAATACAGGGCCGCATTACGTTCCTCGGTATGGCCATTATTACCTTAATTAGAGACTCAAATATTTCACGTACCCAAAAATTGGGGCTAGAAAAAATTGCGACGGATTTGGTGGAATTTTTGCTGTGATTACTAGGGAAGACGCGGGGATTCTACAGTTAAATATGCGGGCCTCTGAGCCGCTTCGTTCTCCTTGTGTATAAAAAAGCCTGTTTTGGAGGGTCAAAATGACCATTTTTTGAAAATTTGCCGGCCTCTCCCGTCAAAAAACGCGGGGATAGAGAGTTGTACTTTATACTGAAGACAGAGGTGGACGAGCTCTATTCAACGCACTCATCTGCTTTGTTGTAGCTATAAGTATTGCGGAGTTATAGCGGCTAGAATATCTCGAAAAATCAGAAAGTGTTCGCGATTGCCATTTTGATGCTATCGTGTAAGAAGTAAGACAGTGGGGAATACAGGGCCGCTTCCCGTTCCTCTGAATGGCCATTATTTCCTTAATTAGAGACTCAAATATTTTAGGTACCCAAATATTAGGGCTAGAAAAAAGTGCGACGGATGTGGTGGATTTTTGCGGTGATTACTAGGGAAGATGCGGGGATGCTACAGTTAGAATTGCGGGCCTATGAGTCGCTTCTTTCTCCTTGTGTAGATGAAAGTATGTTTTGGAAGATCATATGACCATTTTTTTTAATTTTGCCGGCCTCTCCCGTCCAAAAGCGCGGGTATAGAGAGTTGTCATTTAAACTGAATATAGAGTTTGACGAGATGTATTCAACGCACTCTTCTGCTTTCTTTCAACTATATGTATTGCGGAGTTACGGCTATTGCTATTTTGAAGCTATCGTGTAAGAAGTAAGTCATGGGGGAATATACGGCCGCATCCCGTTCTTCGGTATGGCCATTATTTCCTTAAATAAGGACTCAAATATTTTAGGTACCCAAAATTTGTGGCTAGATAAAAATTCGACATTTTTGTGGATTTTTTCGGTGATTACTAGGGGAGATGCTGGGATTCTACAGTTAAAAGGGCTGGCCTCTGAGCAGCTTCTTTCTCATTGTGCAGAAAAAAGTCTGTTTTGGAATGTCAAAATGACCCTTTTTGGAAATTTTGCCGGACTCTCCCATCCAAAAGCACTGGGATAGAGATTTGTCGTTTATTCTTAAGATATACTTGGACGAGCTGCATTCAAAGCACTCATCGGATTTTTTGTACTATACGTATTGCGGAGTTATTGCGATTGCCATTTTGATGCTATCGTGTAAGAAATAAGACAAGGTGTAATACAGGGCCGCATCCCGTTCCTCGGTATCTCAGTGCGGGCATCTGAGCGGCTTTGTTCTCCTTGTGTAGAAAAAAGTCTGTTTTGGAATGTCAAAATAACCATTTTTTTTAAATTGCGGGCCTCTCCCGTCCAAAAGCGAGGGGATAGTGTATTCTCCTTTATACAGAAGATAGAGTTGGACGAGCTGTATTCAACGCACTCATCGGCTTTGTTGCAACTGTACGTATTGCGGAATTATGTCGGCTAGAATGTCGGCGGATTTTTCTCGAAAATCAGAAAGTTTTCGCTATTGCTATTTTGATGCTATCGTGTAAGAAGTAAGTGAAGGGGAAATGCAGGACCGCATCCCGTCCCTCGGTATGGCCACTATTTCCTTTATTAGAGACCCAAATATTTTAGGTACCCAAAAATTGGGGCTAGAAAAAAGTGCGACGGATTTTGTGGATTTTTGCGGTCATTACTAGGGAAGATGCGGGGATGGTACAGTTAAAAGGGCGGGCCTCTGAGCCGCTTCGTTCTACTTGTGTACAAAATAGTCTTGCTTTGGAAGGTCAAAATGACCATTTTTTTTTTAATTTTCCCGGCCTCTCTCGTCCAAAACCGCGGGGATAGATAGTTGACATTTATACAGAAGATAGAGTTGGACGAGTTGTAATCAACGCACACATCGGCTTTGTTGTAACTGTACGTATTGCGGAGTTATGTCGGCTAGAATGTCGGCGGATTATTTCGAAAATCAGAAAGTTTTCGCTATTGCTATTTTGATGCTATCGTGTAAGAAGTAAGTGAAGGGGGAATACAGGACCGCATCCCGTCCCTCGGTATGGCCATTATTTCCTTTATTAGAGATCCAAATATTTTAGGTACTCAAAAATTGGGGCTAGAAAAAAGTGCGACGGATTTTGTGGATTTTTGCGGTGATTACTAGGGAAGATGCGGGGACGGTACAGTTAAAAGGGCGGGCCTCTGAGCCGCTTCGTTCTACTTGTGTACAAAAAAGTCTTGTTTTGGAAGATCAAAATTACCATTTTTTTAATTTTTCCCGGCCTCTCCCGTCCAAAACCGCGGGGATAGATAGTTGACATTTATGCTGAAGATAGAGTTGGACGAGCTGTATTCAACGCACTCATTTGCTTTGTTGTAACTATACGTATTGCGGAGTTATGGCGGCTAGAATGTCGGCGGAATAGTCATTTAAAACCCTTCCCCTTTTTTTCTCGAAAATCAGAAATTGTTCGCGATTGCCATTTTGATGCTGTCGTGTAAGAAGTAAGACAATGGGGAATACAGGGCCGCATCCCGTTCCTCGATATGGCGAATATTTCCGGAATTAGAGACTCAAATATGTTAGGTACCCAAAAATTGGGGCTAGCAAAGATTGCGACGGATATGGTGGATTTTAGCGGTGATTACTGGGAAAGATGCGGGGATGCTGCTTTTAAAAAGGCAGTAGTCTGAGCCGCTTAGTTCTCCTTGTGTGGAAGAATCTCTGTTTTGGAAGGTCAAAATCACCATTTTTTTTTAATTTGACGGACTCTCCCTACCATACGCGCAGAGAAAGAGAGTCGTCCTTTATACTGAGGATTGAGTTGAATGAGCTGTATTCATGGCACTCAGCGGCATTGTTGTAACTATAAGTATTACGGAGTTATGGCGGCTAGAATATCTCGAGAATCAGCTAATGTTCGTGATTGCCATTGTGATGCTATCGTGTAAGAAGTTAGTCATTGGGGAATAATGGGCCGCATCCTGTTCCTCGTTATGGCCATTATCTTCGGAATTAGAGACTCAAATATTTTACGTACCCAAAAATAGGGGCGACAAAATATAGTGCGACGTATTTGGTGGATTTTTGCGGTGATTGCTAGGGAATATGCGGGGTTGCTACAGTTAATAGGGAGAGTCTCTGAGCCACTTCGTTCTCCTTGTCGATAAGAAAGTCTGTTTTGGAAGTTCAAAATCACCATTGTTTAAAATTTGCCGGCCTCACCGTCCTTACGCGCAGGTATTGACAGTTGTCCTGTATACTGAAGATAGAATTGGAAGAGCTGTATTCAACTCCCTCATCGCCTTAGTTGTACTATACGCACTGGGGAATTATGGCGTCTTGAACATCGGCGGAATAGTGATTTAAACCCCTTCCCTCTTTTCTCGAATATCAGAAATTATTCGCGATTGCCATTTTGATCCTGTCTTGTAAGAAGTAAGTCAAATCGGAATGCAGGGGCCATTACGTCCCCAATTAGAGACTCAAATATTTCAGGTTCGCAAAACTTGGGGCTAGAAAAATAGTGTGCCTGATTTGGTGGATTTTTGCGCTTATTACTAGGGAAGATGCGGGGATGATACAGTAAAAACGGCGGGCATCTGAGCTCCTTCGTTCTCCATGTGTAGAAAAAAATCTTTTCTGAAGGTTAAATTGACCATTTTTTTAAATTTCCTGGCCTCTCCCGTCCAATCGTGAGGGGACAGAGTGCTGTGCTTTATACTCGCGATAGAGTTCGACGACCTGTATTCAACGCACTCATCGGCCTTGTGATAACTATAAGCACTGCGGAGATATGGCGGCTAGAATGTCAGCGGAATAGTGGTTCTCGAAAATCAGAAAGTGATCGCGATTGCCATTATGATGCTATCGTGCAAGAGGTAAGTCAAGGGGGAATGCAGGGCCGTATCCCGTTCCTCGGTACGGCCATTATTTCCGGAATTAGAGACTCAAATATTTTAGATACCCAATAATTGCTGCTAGAAAAAAAGTGTGCGGATAGTGTGGATTTTTTGCTCTGTTGGCTAGGGTAGATGCGGGGAATACGCCAATCAAAAGGGCGGGCCTCTGAGCCGCTTCTTTCTCCTTGTGTAGAAAAAAGTCTGTTTTCTTAGGTCAAAATGACCATTTTTTGACAATTTGCCGGCCTCTCCCTTCCAAAGGCGCGGGGATAGAGTGTTGTCCTTTATACTCAATATTGAGTTCAACGAGCTCTATTCAACACAGTCATCGGCATTGTTCTAGCTGCACGTAATGCGGAAGTTATGGTGGCTAAAATGTCGGCGGAATAGTGGTTGCCCCTTTTTTCTCGAAAATCAGAAAGTGTTCGCGATTGTCATTTTGTTGCTATCGTGTGAGATGTAAGTCAAGGGGGAATACAGGGCCGCATCCCGTTCATCGATATGGCCATTATTTCCTTAAATAGAGACTCGAATATTTTAGGTACCCAAAAATTGGGGCTAGATAATAATGCAACATATTTTGTGGATTTTTGCGGTGATTACTAGGGAAGATGCGGGGATTCTACAGTTAAAAAGGCTGGCCTCTGAGCCGCTTCTTTCCCCTTGTGTAGAAAAAAGTTTGTTATGGAAGGTCAAAATGAACATTTTTGGAAATTTTACCGGTCTCTCCCGTCCAAATGCGCGGGGATAGAGAGTTGTCCTTTGTGCTGAAGATAGATTTGGACGAGCTGTATTCAACTCACTCATCGTCTTTGTTGTAACTGTATGTGTTGCGGAGTTATGGCGATTGCAATTTTGATGATAGCGTGTAAGAAGTAAGCCAAGGGGGATTACAGGGCCGCATCACGTACCTCGGTATAGCCATTATTTCCTCAATTAGAGACTCAAATATTTTAGGTACCCAAAAATTAGGGCTAGAAAAAAGTGCGACGGATTTGGTGGATTTTTGCGGTGATTACTAGGGAAGATGCGGGGATGCTACAGTTAGAAGGGCGGGCCTATGAGTCGCTTCTTTCTCCTTGTGTAGATGAAAGTCTGTTTTGGAAGGTCATATGCCCATTTTTTTTAATTTTGCCGGCCTCTCCCGTCCAAAACCGCGGGTATAGAGAGTTGTCATTTATACTGAATATAGAGTTTAACGAGCTGTATTCAACGCACTCATCGGCTTTCTTGCAACTGAACGTATTGCGGAGTTATGGCTATTGCTATTTTGATGCTACCGTGTAAGAAGTAAGTCATGGGGCAATATACGGCCGCATCCCGTTCTTCGGTATGGCCGTTATTTCCTTAAATAGGGACTCAAATATTTTAGGTACCCAAAAATTGGGGTTAGAAAAAATTGCGACGGATTTGGTGGATTTTGCAATGATTACTAGGAAGATGCGGGGATGCTGCAGTTAAAAGGGCGGGCCTCTGAACCGATTCTTTTTCCTTGTGTAGAAAAACGTCTGTTTTGGACGGTCAATATGACCAATTTTGGAAATTTGCAGGCCTCTCCCGTCCAAAAGCGCGTGGATAGAGTGTTGTCTTTTATTCTCAAGAGAGAGTTGGACGAGCTGTATTCAACGCACTCATCGGCTTTGTTGTAACTATACGTATTGCGGAGTTATGGCGTTTGATATTTTGATGCTAGCATGTAAGAAGTAAGTCAAGGGGGAATACAGGGCCGCATCCCGTTCCTGGGTATGGCCACTATTTACTTAATTAGGGACTCAAATATTTTAGGTACCCAAAAATTGGGGCTAGAAAAAAGTGCAACGGATTTGGTGGATTTTTGCGGTGATTACTAGGGAAGATGCGGGGATTCTACAGCTAAAAGGGCGGGCCTCTGAACCGCTTCGTTCTTTTTGTGTAGAAAAAAGTTTCTTTTGGAAGGTCAAAATGACCCTTTTTTTAAATTTAGCAGGCCTCTCTCGTCCAAAGGCGCGGGGATAGAGAGTTGTCCTTTATACTGAACATAGAGTTGGACGACATGTATTCAACGCACTCATGAGCATTGTTTAACTATACGTATTGCGGAGTTATGTCGGCTAGAATTTCGGCGGAATAGTGTTTTAGACACTTCCCCTTTTTTCCTCGAAAATCAGAAAGTGTTCGCGATTGACATTTTGAAGCTATCGTGTAAGAAGTAAGTCAAGGGGGAATACAGTGCCGCATCCCGTTCCTCGGTAGGGCCATTATTTCATTAAGTGGAGACTCAAATATTTTAGGCACCCAAAAATTGTGACTGGAAAAAAGTGCGACAGATTTGGTGGATTATTGCGGTGATTACCAGGGAAGACGCGGGGATTCTACAGTTAAATATCCGGGCCCCTGAGCCGCTTCGTTCTCCTTGTGTAGAAAAAATTCTGCTTTGGTGGGTCAAAATGACCATTTTTTGAAAATTTGCCGGCCTGTCGCGTCCAAAAGCGCGGGGATAGAGAGTTGTCCTTTATACTGAAGACAGAGTTCGACGAGCTGTATTCAACGCACTCATCGGCTTTGTTGTAACTATAAGTAATACGGAGTTATGGCGGCTAGAAAGACTCGAAAATCAGAAAGTGTTCGCGATTGCCAATGTGATGCTATCGGGTAAGATGTATGTCAAGGGGGAATACAGGGCCGCATCACATACCTCGCTATAGCCATTATTACCTTAATTAGAGACTCAAATATTTTAGGTACCCAAAAATTTGGGCTAGAAAAAATTGCGACGGATTTGGTCGATTTTTGCGGGGATTACTAGGGAAGACGCGGGGATTCTACCCGTAAATGTGCGGGCCTCTGAGCCGCTTCGTTCTCCTTGTGTAGAAAAAAGTCTGTTTTTGAGGGTCAAAATGACCATTTTTTGAAAATTTGCCGGCCACTCCCGTCCAAAAGCGCGGGGATAGAGAGTTGTCCTTTATACTGAAGACAGAGTTGGACGAGCTGTATTCAACGCACTCATTGGCTTTGTTGTAACTGTACGTATTGCGGAGTTATGGCGGCTAGATTCTCGGAGGAATAGTGGGAATTTTCTCGAAATCAGAAAGTGTTCGCGATTACCATTTTTATGCTATCGTGTAAGAAATAAGGCAAGTGAGATAGAGGGCCCCATCCCGTTCCTCGGTATGGCCATTATTTCCTTAATTAGAGACTCAAATGTTATAGGAACTCAAAAATTGGGGTTAGAAAAAAGTGCTTCGGATTTTGAGGATATTTCGGTGATTACAAGGGAAGATGCTGGGATGCTACAGTTAAAAGGGCGAGCCTCTGAGCCGAATCTTTCTCCTTGTGTAGTAAAAAGTCTGTTTTGGAAGGAAAAAAATTACATTTTTTCAATTTTGCAGCTCTCTCCCGTTGAAAAGCGCGGGGTAGAGAGTTGTCCTTTATAATAAAGATAGATTTGGACGAGCTCTATTCAGCGCACTCATCGGCTTTCTTGCAACTATACGTATTGCGGAGTTATGTCTATTGCAATTTTGATGCTATCGTGTAAGAAGTAAGTCAAAGGGGAATAGAGGGCCGCATCCCGTTCATCGGTATGTCCATTATTGCCTTAAATAGAGACTCAAATATTTTAGGTACCCAAAAATTGGGGCTAGATGAAAATGCGACATATTTTGTGGATTTTTGCGGTGATTACTAGGGAAGATGCGGGGATGTTACAGTTAAAAGGGCGGGCCTCTGAACCGCTTCGTTCTTTTAGTGTAGCAAAAAGTTTGTTTTGGAAGGTCAAAATGACCCTTTTTTTAAATTTAGCAGGCCTCTCCCGTCCAAAAGCGCGGGGATAGAGATTTGTCGTTTATTCTTAAGATATAAGTTACTTGGACGAGCTGAATTCCATGCACTCATCGGATTTTGTGTACTATACGTATTGCGGAGTTATGGCGATTGCCATTTTGATGCTATCGTGTAATAAATAAGACAATATGGAATACAGGGCCGCATCCCGTTCCTCGGTATGGCCAATATTTCCTTAATTAGAGACTTTAATATTTTTGGTGCCCAAAAATTGGGGCTATATAAAAATGCGACAGATTTTGTGGATTTTTGCGGTGATTACTAGGGAAGATGCGGGGATGCTACAGTTAAAAGGGCGGGTCTCTGAGTCGCTTCGTTCTCCTTGTGAAGAAAAAAGTCTTTTTGGAAGGTCAAAATGACATTTTTTTTTTAATTTGCCGACCTGTCCCGTTCAAAAGTGCGGGGATAGAGAGTAGTCCTTTATACTGAAGACAGAGTTGGACGACTGTATTCAACGCACTCATCGGCTTTGTTGTAACATTAAGTATTACGGAGTTATGGCGGCTAGAATGTCTCGAAAATTAGAAAGTGTTCGTGATTGCCATTGTGATGCTATCGTGTAAGAAGTAAGTCAAGGGGGAATTCAGGGCCGCATCCCGTTCCTCTGTATGGCCATTATTTTCTTAATTAGAGACTAAAATATTTTAGGTACTCAAAAACTGGGTCTAGAAAATAGTGCGACGTATTTGATGGATTTTTGCTGTGATTACTAGGGAAGATGCGGAGATGCTACAGTTAAAAGTGCGGCCTTCTGTGCCGCTTCTTTTTCCTTGTGTAGAAAAAAATCTGTTTTGGAAGGTCAAAATGATCATTTTTTTTTAATTTTGCTGGCGTCTCCCGTCCAGAAGCGCGGGTATTGAGAGTTGTCATTTATTCTGAAAATAGCGTTGAACGAGATGTATTCAACGCACTCATCGGCTTTCTTGCAAGTATACGTATTGCGGAGTTATGGCGAGTGTTATTTTTTATGCTATCGAGTAAGAAGTAAGTCAAGGTGGAATATAGGGCCGCATCCCGTTCCTC
This sequence comes from Periplaneta americana, assembly GCA_025594305.2. Taxonomy (NCBI): domain Eukaryota; kingdom Metazoa; phylum Arthropoda; class Insecta; order Blattodea; family Blattidae; genus Periplaneta; species Periplaneta americana. The sequence continues at coordinate 179,411,576 of JAJSOF020000007.1, read as the reverse complement.
GATTTGGCCAATATTTCCTTAATTAGAGACTCAAATAAATTAGGTACCAAAATTGGGGCTATATAAAAATGCGACAGATTTTGTGGATTTTTGCGGTGATTACTAGGGAAGATGCGAGGATGCTACAGTTAAAAGTGTGGGCCTCTGAGCCTATTCGTTCTCCTTGTGTAGAAAAAAGTCTGTTTTGGAAGGTCAAAATGACACTTTTTTTTTATTTTCCGGCCTCTACCGTCCAAAAGCGCGGGGATAGAGAGTTGTTCTTTATATTGAAGATCGAGATGGACGAGCTGTATTCAACGCACTCATCGGCATTGTTGTAATTATGCGTATTGCGGAGTTATGGCGGCAAGAATGTCGGCGAAAATCTCCAAAATCAGAAAATGTTCGCGTTTGCTATTTTGATGCTATCGTGTAAGAAGTAAGTCAAGGTGGAATACAGGGCCGCATCCCGTCCCTCGGTATGGCCATTATTTCCTTAATTAGAGTATCAAAAATTTTAGGAACCCAAAAATTGGGGCTAGAAAAATGTACGACGGATTTGGTGGATTTGTATGGTGATTACTGGGGAAGATGCGGGGATGCTACAGTTAAAAGGGCGGGCCTCTGAGCATCTTCGTTATCCTTGTGTAGAAAAATCTTGTTTTGGAAGGTCAAAATGACCATTTTTTTTTAATTTCCCGGCCTCTCCCGTTCAAAAGCGCGGGTATAGGGAGTTGTCATTTATACTGAATATAGAGTTGGACGAGCTGAATTCAACGCACTCATCGGATTTCTTGCAACTATACGTATTGCGGAGTTATGGCTATTGCTATTTTGATGCTATCGTGTAAGAAGTAAGTCATGGGGGAATACACGGCCGCATCCCGTTGCTCGGTATGGCCATTATTTTCTTAAATAAGGACTCATATTGTAGGACCCAGAAATTGAGGCTAGAAAAAATTGGGTCGGATTTGGTGGATTTTTCCGGTGATTACTAGGGAAGATGCGGGAATGCTACAGTTAAAAGGGTGGGCCTGTGAGCCGATTGTATTTCCTTGTGTAGAAAAAAGTCTGTTTTGGAAGGTTAAAATGAACATTTTTTTAAAATTTGCAGGATTCTCCCGTCCAAAAGCGCGGGGATAGAGACTTGTCTTTTATTCTGAAGATAGAGTAGCACGAGCTGTATTCAACGAACTCATCAGCTTTGTTGTAACTATACGTATTGCGGAGTTATGGCGTTTGGTATTTTGATGCTAGCGTGTAAGAACTAAGTCCAGGGAGAATACAGGCCGCATCCCGTTCCTCGGTATGGCCATTATTTCCTTAATTAGGGTTTCAAATATTTTAGGTACCCAAAAATTGGGGGTAGAAAAAATTGCGAAGGATTTGGTGGATTTTTGCGGTGATTACAAGGAAGATGCGGGGATGCTACAGTTAAAAGGGTGGGCCTCTGAGCCGCTTCGTCCTTTTTGTGTAGAAAAAAGATTGTTTTGCAAGGTCAAAATGACACTTTTTTTAAATTTAGCCGGCCTCTCCCGTCCAAAAGTGCGGGGATAGAGAGTTATCCTTTATACTGAAGATAGAGTTGGACGAGCTGTATTCAACGCACTCATGGGCATTGTTTTAACTATACGTATTGCGGAGTTATGGCGGCTAGAATGTCGGCGGAATAGTAGTATGACACTTCCCCATTTTTTTCTCGAAAATCAGAAAGTGTTCGCGATTGCCATTTTGATGCTATCGTGTAAGAAGTAAGTCAAGTGGGAATACAGGGCTGCATCCCGTTCCTCGGTATGGCCATTATTGCCTTAAATAGAGACTCAAATATTTTAGGCACCCAAAAATTGGGACTAGAAAAAATTGCGACGGATTTGGTGGATTATTGCGGTGATTACTAGGGAAGACGCGGGGATTCTACAGTTAAATGTGCGGGCCTCTGAGCCACTTCGTTCTCCTTGTGTAGAAAAAAGTCTGTTTTGGAGAGTTAAAATGACCATTTTTTGAAAATTTCTCGGCCTGTCCCGTCCAAAAGCTCGGGGATAGAGAGTTGTCCTTTGTACTGAAGATAGAGTTGGACGAGCTGTATTCAACGCACTCATGGGCATTGTTTTAACTATACGTATTGCGGAGTTATGGCGGCTAGAATGTCTCGAAAATCAGAAAGTGTTCGTGATTGCCATTGTGATGCTATCGTGTAAGAAGTAAGTCAATGGGGAATACAGGTCCGCATCCCGTTCCTCGGTATAGCCATTATTTCCTTAATTAGAGACTCAAATATTTTAGGTACACAAAAATTGGGGCTAGAAAAAAATTGCGACATATTTGGTGGATTTTTGCGGTGATTACTAGGGAAGATGCGGGGATGCTACAGTTAAAAGTGCGGGCCTCTGAGCAGCATCGTTCTCCTTGCGTAGACAAAAGTCTGTTTTGGAAGGTCAAAATGAACATTTTTTGAAAATTTGCCTGCCTCTCCCGTCCAAAAACACGGGGATAGAGAGTTGCCCTTTATTCTGAAGACAGAGTTGGACGAGCTGTATTCAACGCACTCATCAGGTTTCCTTTAACTATAATTATTGCGGAGTTAAGGCGGCTAGAATGTCTCTAAAATCAGAAAGTGTTCGCGATTGCCATTGTGATGCTATCGTGTAAGGTGTATGTCAATGGGGAATACAGGGCCGCATCACGTTCCTCGGTATGGCCATTATTACCTTAATTAGAGACTCAAATATTTTAGGTATCCAAAAATAGGGGCCAGAAAAAAGTGCGACGGATTTGGTGGATTTTTGCGGTGATTACTAGGGAAGATGCGGGGATACTACAGTTAAAAGGGCGGGCCTCTGAGCCGCTTCGTTCTCCTTGTGTAGATAAGTCTGTTTTGGAAGGATAAAATGTCCATTTTTTTAATTTTGCCGGCCTCTCCCGTCCAAAAGCACGGGGATAGAGATTTGTCATTTATACTGAAGATAGAGTTGGACGAGCTGTATTCAACGCACTCATCGGCATTTTTGTATATTACTTATTGCGGAGTTATAGCGATTGCCATTTTGATGCTATCGTGTAAGAAATAAGACAAGGTGGAATACAGGGCCGCATCCCGTTCCTCGGTATGGCCAATATTTCCTTAATTAGAGACTCAAATATATTAGGTACCCAAAAATTGGGGCTAGATAAAAATGCGACGGATTTTGTGGATTTTTGCGGTGATTACTAGGGAAGATGCGGGGATGCTAGAGTTAAAAGAGCGGGCCTCTGAGCCGCTTCTTTTTCCTTGTGCAGAAATAAGTCTGTTTTGGAATGCCAAAATGAACTTTTTTTGCAATTTGCCGGCCTCTCCCGTTCAAAAGCGCGGGTATAGAGAGTTATCCTATATATAGAAGATAGAGATGGACGAGCTGTATTCAACGCACTCATCGGCATTTTTGTAACAATACGTATTGCTGAGATATGGCGGCTGGAATGTCGGAAATCAGAAAGTGTTCGCGATTGCCATTTTGATGCTATCGTGTAAGAAATAAGTCAAGTGGGAATACAGTTCCGCACCCCGTTTCTCGGCATGGCCATTATGTCCTTAATTAGAGACTCAAATATTTTAGGTACCCAAAAATTGGAGTTAGAAAAAAGTGCTCCGGATTTGGTGGATATTTGCGGTGGTTACTATGAAAGATGCGGGGATGCTACAGTTGAAAGGGCGGGCCTCTGAGCCGCTTCGTTCTCCTTGTGTAGAAAAAAGTCTGTTTGGGAAGTCATAATGACCATTTTTTTTAAATTTGCCGGCCTCTCCTGTCCAAAAGCGCTGTGATAGAGAGTTGTCCTTTATACTGAGGATAGAGTTGGACGAGCTGTATTCAACGCACTTATCGCCTTTGTTGTAACTATAGGCATTGCGGAGTTATGGCGGCTAGAATATCGGCTCTTTATTCTCGAAAATCAAAAAGTGGTCGCGATTGCTATTTTAATGCTATCGTGCAAGAAGTAAATCAAGGGGGAATACAGGGCCGCATCCCGTTCCTCGGTATTGCCATTATTTCCGGAATTAGAGACTCAAATGTTTTAGGTACCCAAAAATTTTGGCTAGAAAACTGTGCGACGTTCCCGTTCTTCGGTAATGGCCATTATTACCCGAATTAATGGCCATATTGAGGAACGAGATGTATTCTTTTAATCCCCCATGACTTAATTCGGAGACGATATCATGAAAATGGGAATCTTGAAGACAAACTGATTATCGAGAAATAAGTACCAAGGCTTTTAACTTGTATTCCGCCTACATTCTCGCCGCCAAATCTCTGTGGTTTCCGTATTGAGAAGAAATCCGATAAATGTGGCGAATAGATCTCCACTGACTTTATCTGTAGTATAAAATTCAACTCTCAGTCCCCAGGCATATGGACGGTAGGAGCCTTGATATTTAAAAAAAATGGTCATTTTGGCCGTTCAAAACGAATTTTCTCTACACAAGTAGAACGAAGGGGCTCAGAGACCCGCCCTTTCCAATGTATCATCCCCGTATTGTCATTAATATTCACGAATAAAATCGAGCATATCCGTTCCTCTTTTTTTGTAGTCTCGTGCTCTTCAGCTTTGAATTTTTATCCCTTGCAGTGAGAGAATTCCTCTTCACACTGATTGTTGTTTGCCAATAGGTACTCTTCGACTTTAGAAATGTCAGATTTGTTCGAAATTGTGGCAATTAGTTTTGTTTTTGTCTCATCTGGATGCTCCTTTGTTGTAGTTTAAAAAAAATATATAATTCTTACTCATTATCTAATAATTCGTTTCATAATTATTTGGACATTTATTGTAGTAATAAGCTCATTGTACTTTGTATACGTTACACCATCTGCAGTGTCTTTTTCTCCTATTTCACGTTTTCTGACATTTATTATTCTTGCAACGGACAAAATGTAGATTTCAAATTGGGCAAAAGACTTCATTGAGGTAAGAAGTCATAGTTCAAAATTGTGGCTATGTTGCGAACTGAAATTATTATTTTGGATTGAATGTAATTATTTAATTCCATGATTATAGTGATATATCCTAATGTGGGATATGTTTTGAATGTTTGATTTTCCAGTTATGAATATTTTTCCTTTGGCATTCTTCATTTGCTTTGTCTTGTTTATGTATTTCATGATGTCTTTATTGCTTTGTTGATTTGAAACATGGAGATATTAGATCTATAACATTGCTTATGTTTGCAGGCTGATTCCTCGGGTAGATGGCAGTATGTCGCTGGATTACCTGACAGTGATGTTTCGTTCTTGTCGCAGACTGGTGTCATATTTGCAGCACTGTCCTCGTGACATGATACAGCTGGACACATAGAGAGTCGCAATGTGAGGAGAAGGCAAGGTTGAAAGAGTGAGTGGTTTAGTTAAATAATACAAGTTCATTTCATTAAATGCATTATGCACCTCAATTGCAATACAGATACGTGTGTGTGTGTGTAATATGTATAAAGGAATAGAGGAGAAATAATTCTTAACAATAAGAGACATACTGTAAACTGCATGAAAGCTAATTTCATTGTCAATGATTTTCAGTATCCAACATGTAAGAAGTGTTAAGGGGAGGCAAAGGTGAATATTTCAAAATTTATCCGATTTGTTTGAAATTGATCATGGATACTAAGTATGTTATTAGTAATGGACATACCAAATTTCAACTTTCTAAGTACAATAGTTCTGTAAATATTAATAATTTTATAAAACTTTATATCGTTTGATATAAAATGCTCCATGCACCATATTGTAAGAAATTTTCAATATTTCTTTCTATTTATATGTTCAGAAAATGTATATAAATAATGATAAGTATTAGTTTATTATGGGAATAATATAGTAATACAGTTATCTTGGTTTTAATTTCATACTTTAAAGGGACAAAAACAAAAAATTACATCGGAATATGAAATATAGTGTATAAAGATAATAAAATTGGGAAGAACCAAATTTTCTAATTTTTGTTCAAAATTTCACCTCTACCTCACCTTAATAGGAGGCTCACAGTATAAAATGTCGACGTCATTAGGCCTAGTATTTCATAAAGAGAAGCTGTTGAAGAAATAGATGATGAAGATGCAATGTGTAATGAATAACCTTCAGTATACTGACTATAACATTACAGGAGTGCTGTTATAAGTTTATTAAGCAATGTAGAAACAGGATGTATTTATTAAGTCTATTTTAACAAAGGAATGTTTGTATAATGTTGATGATAATTTTTAAATATACATTTGAATATAAATGTTTGACTATGCCCGTATACTTTGTATTTGATGACAATATAGTATTGTCAATATGAACAAAATGACATGAAGGAGGAATGCTTCCTGTGGACTCTTAGCTTGGAAGCGATCAGCAATTTGTACTTAACTAGTGAGCTAACATAACATGCATTTACGTCATTGAGTTCATACCTTACATTGCAATTGAGGCTAACTACACATGCGTATGACTAGATTTCAGTCTGGTGTGAACAGGGCGCACAGCTGAATAGGACTTAACACGTCCAGCGCCTGAGTGGTCCCTCGGGACTGCTATCTATATTATTTTGTGCGTGAAGGCAGTCCATATGGCTGTCAGCATCCTACTTTATTTCGCGAGCTCTACAGATCACCTGACGGCTGTGGTACCTATAGAATATGGATCGGACCGCTGGGCCCTTTTCTATCGTTGGGGTTTGGATGGGGTTTATTATAGAATCATAAATCTAAACATAATAAGATGCATATCACTATGAATACAACATTTTATTTTGATCATTTGTAATGAACTTACAGTAAGATTGATACTAATGAATGAACATTGCAAAATATTCGAAATGCAGTTTTAAGTTACCGGTACAGAAAAATTACATTATAGAACCTTGTTTGAAACAGAGTAATTCACATTAGATTTTGTTTGACAAATAATATAACAAAATACAGTACTGAAACCTGTTTGAAAAATATTTATTCTCAATTCACTCTAGTCACACCCAGGTCACTCTTAACTCGCTCTCATGTTAATCCTAAACACTTGCAAGTCACTCCCAAATCACTCTTAAGTCACTTTCCATTCACTGTCGAGTCGATCTTAAGTCACACCTAAGTCTCTCCCGATTCACTCTTAAGTCACTCCCAATCACTCTCGGTTCACTCTTAAGTCACTCAAAAGTCATTCTCACACGAGTCACTCTCGATATACCCATAGTCAATCTCGATTCACTCCGAAGTCAGTGCCTAGTCACTCCCAAATCTTTATGTCACTCTCAAGTCAATCTTAAAACACTCCCAAGTCATACTCGAGTCATTCTTAATACACTCTCGATTAAGTCCAAAGTCAATTTTAAAACTCTCATAAATCAAACAACACACACATGACTCTCGATTCACTCTTAAGTCACACCTAACTTACTATGAAGTCACTCTCGATTTGCTCCCTAGTCACTCTTCATTCACTCCGAAGTCAATCTCGATTCATTCCCAAATCACTTCCAAATTAATCTTACAACACTCCCAAGTCACACTTTAATCACTCAAGTCAGTCTTGAGTCACTCTTAAGTCACTCTCGATTCACATTCAAGTTACTCCCAAATCACTCTTGTCAGTCCTAAGTCAATGTTAAACACTTTCACGTCAGTCAAAAAATCACTCTTCACAACAAATTGATTCACAACAAATTTCAATTGTATAATATGTTCAGATATTACTAATTATCAATTTTTTTGGCAAACAGTTTACAATTATTTTATAGGCTATATCATGTGTATCATTTAGACGAGATACAGGTACCCATTTGTTTTGCAAGAATGTAAGCATATTGTGAATTTACTAATTGTTCACAGACGCCATTTATACATACGCTTATTGTAATTAAACATAAGTCGATTGAATTTTTGTAATAACATACTGTATGTATTAGTACTCTTTTGTAACAATTGTATATGAAAATAAATACATTACACAAGGCAGGCCAACCTAATGAACTTGTAATCCTTTCAACGAAAGGAAGCATCTACGAATTATATGGAGGAATTAAAGTGATTATACGAAGAATTTTAACTCTGAAAACAAAACAAAAAATTAAGCATGATTTTTTATATTTGTCACTTCCACTTAACATGGCGTTGCTTTACTCATAATATTAATACATTTAATCCGCCCTGGCAAGATCAATTCTAATCGTCGAGACAAAAACATGCACTTTCCAAGGAGTGGGATACGAAGAGCAGGGTTTGAGATGAAGTAATACCACAGTCTAGTATATACAGACACAAAGCTTGAGTTTTGAGGGTGCTAGGAACAATAGGCCCACACCTGTGGAGTAACGGTCAGCGCGTCTGGCTGCGAAACCAGGTGTCCCGGGTTCGAATCCCGGTCGGGGCAAGCTACCTGGTTGAGGTTTTTTCCGGGGTTTTCCCTCAACCCAATACGAGCAAATGCTGGGTAACTTTCGGTGCTGGACCCCGGACTCATTTCACCGGCATTATCACCTTCATTTCATTCAGACGCTAAATAACCTAGATGTTGATACAGCGTCGTAAAATAACCCAATAAAATAAAAATAATAAAACTAGGAACAATAGACTGTACAGGTACTATTTCGCATTGTCTGTAATGAGGCGATAGTAGCGATCCTAGTGGTTAGCAACTATTTATGGATGCATATTTACTACGTATTGAGCTTCGTGACTGTATATACTACACAGACTGTGGTAATACTGTTCCTTAACGAATGCTTTAAAATGCTTTTGGAACTAAATTCTTCAATTGGAAATATCAACAGTTTCCGGCTGAACTCAGTTTTCTTTTACAGTCAGCCGAGGGGGATAAATCTTGAATTCTATAATGCGAGTATATTTATTTACTATTGGCGACAGTGATTGTTATCTTCGCCACCTAGTCACAGAAGTAATAACTGAAGAAGTCGCGCTTACACGAAATTAGAGATCACTATCGATTAGTAGGACCCGGGTATCTTTGAACGCTAGTGTACACACAGTGTGCAAATTCTATATGATAGCCTTTAAAAAAACACCAACAACCACAGTTTCTCCACTTACCTCATTTCGGAGTGTCCAGATAAGGAAGACTTTCTGGTGGAATATTCTTGTCCACCAATCCTTGTAAATTGAATATATTTATAACGCTACAGAACGAAGACAGAATATAAATGGTAACTTCAATATTATTTATACCGTTAAAGAACGATAACAGAATATAAATAACGTGAATATTATTTATATCGCTAAAGAACGATAATAGAATACAAAAAATTATAACTTGAATATTATTTATATCGCTTACAGAACGATAACAGAATATGAATGATAATTTGAATATTATTTATATCGCTGAAGAACGATTAAAAAAATAAAATGAAAACTTGAACAAGGCCCGAACTCAGAACCTTCGAATCATTGAGCGAGCACTCTACAGCTGGTCTATGAGACGCAGATATGGAACAGTACCATAGTTCCGGAACTGCTTCTACAAGAACATGCATTGTGTAACATCGCCATGGATGAATATAAAATAGGATGCGAAACTGCGGTCAGCACCATCTGACGGAAGGGGGTTCAAATAAGATGATCAGCGCCCGACGTCATGGGTGGTGAACATTAGAACTACGTGTTGGAGAGATTACCCGGAGTTCTCTATTTATCCGTTCCTGTTGGCTCCGGTAAGAATTTTCAGTGGAAGATGCTGTGAGGAATGAAAATGTAAATGTTTTCTTTTAAATTTGGTTGGGAATATCGATGAGAGTGGGAGGAAGAAATATTTTCCACATAGTTTAACATTTTCGTCACCAGGTGCTCTGCTAAATGCATGGAGTAATTAGTTTTTGTTTTCGCTACTTGGTGCGCTGCTAGATGTAAAAAGTTCTCCTCCGTCCAACAGATGGCAACAAGAGCAGTTCCTACATTAGCGCCTGTAGCATGTGTTATGGAAAACTCAGTAAGTATCGCATCCTATTGTAATTCATCCATGACATCGCCGCGACACGAAGTGGACTATGAAAATATTCCCGTCGTCGTCGAAGACTTTGTATCGTCGTCGACTTCGTCTTGTCGTCGTCTAAGGTTCGTCGTCATCGAATACATCTCGTCGTCGAATTCATTTCTTCGTCGTTGTCGATGTCGTCTAGTCGTTGCCGTCCACTTTGCCTCTTCGCCGACGTCGACACCGTCTCGCATATGTCGATCATGTTTCGTAGTCGTAGTCGACATCGTCCCGTACTTGCCGTCGACTTCGTCCCGTATTCGTCGACTTCTCGTCATTGTCGTCTTCCTCGTCGTCGTCGACTTCGTCCCGTCTAATTTCGTCTAGTCGGCATTATCGACTTGGTCTCTTCGTAGTTGAACTGTCATCTAGGTCTCATTGCCTTCCACTTCATCTCGTAATCGTCGTCTACTTCGTCTCGTCGTCTAAATCGTCTTTTCTCCGCCGTCGTCATGTACTTCCTTTTCGTCGTCGGCTTCGACCAGGTTCCCTGTCCAGGACGCCGGGATCTATGTATAGGCCTCCGCTTTCAGGATTCCGGGTTCCGGGAACACTACTTTGCGTTACGTGTCCAAGACTCGCGGACCTGGATAAAGAAAAACAGTTTCCGGTTAGGGTTCTGGGCCAACACTGTCTTCCGGGTCCAGCACTCCGAGTTCCGGGTTCAGGACTCAGGTTACGGGTGGACACCCAAACTCCGCGTTCCGGTTCCCAAACTCCGGGTTCCGGTACCAAAACCCCGGGATCCGGTTCCCAAATTCCAGGTCCCGAACTCCGGGTTCCGGGTCCTAAACTCCTGGTTCAGGGTCCCAAACTCCGGGTTCCGGTTCCCTAACTCCGGGTCCCAACCTCCGTGTTCCGGGTCCCAAACTCCGGGTTCTGGTTCCCAAACTCCCGGTTCCAGTTCACAAACTTCGTTTCCAGAACTCCGGGTTCCGGTTACCAAACTCCGGATTCCGGTTCCCTAACTCCGGGTTTCGGTTCCCAAACTCTGGGTTCTGGGTCCCAAAATTCCGGGTTCAGGGTCCCAAAATTCCGAGGTCCGAGTCCCAAAACTACGGGTTCTGGGTTCCAATTTCCAGCTTAAAACTCCGGTGTCGGATTCCCAAACTCCGGGAGCCGTGTCCCAAACTCCTTGTTCCAAATACCTAACTCCAGGTCCCAAAACCAAGGATTCGAACTCCGGGTTCCGGGTCCCAAAATCCGAGTTTCGAATTCCGGTCCCAAACTCCAGGTGTGATGACAAACAGAAATGGATTACATTAGCCTTCCAGTGAGATTTGAGTTACATAATGTAATCCACTCAAAAAACATATATTCTATTCACAATATCATCGATACCGATGTGGTGACTTAATGAACAGCAGTGGATTACTTTTGTCTTTCACTCCAATTTGGATTACATTTATAATCCACACATAATTGGATCCACACAGAATTGGATTACATATGTAATCCACTCTAAAAGGCTATATACACTATTCACGATATTCTCATCTATAACGATGTGGTGACTTAATAAACATGTGTGGATTACATTTGTCTCAAATTTGGATTAACATTTGTAATCCATTTTTCAAAATTTAATTACATATGTAATCTACACAGAATTTTACATATGTAATCCAACAGAATCGGATTACATATTTATCCACTTAAAAAAAATTGTACTCTATTAAGGCTACCATCGATATCAATGTGGTGACTTAATAAACAACAGTGGATTAATTTTGTCTCACTCAGATTTGGATTACATATGTAATCCACACAGAATTGGGCTACATATGTAATCCTTACATAATTGTTTTAAATATGTAATCCACACAGATTTTGAGTACATATGTAATCCACACAGAATTCGATTACATATGTAATCCACACAGAATTGGATTACATATGTAATCAACAAAGAATTGGGCTACATATGTAATCCATATATAATTGCGTTAAATATGTAATCCACACAGAAATGGATTACATATGTAAACTACACAGAATTGGGTTACATATGTAATAGACACAGAATTGGATTACATATGTAATCCACTCTAAAAACATACAATCTATTAAGGCTATCATCGATATCAATGTGTGTGACTTAATAAACAACAGTGGATTACTTTTGTCTCACTCAGATTTGGATTACATATGTAATCCACACAGAATTGGATTACATATGTAATCTACACAGAATTGGGTTACATATGTAATTCACTTTAAAAAAATATACTCTATTAAGGCTACCTTCGATATCAATGTGGTGACTTAATAAACAACAGTGGATTACTTTTGTCTCACTCAGATTTGGATTACACATGTAATCCACACAGAATTGGATTACCAATGTAATCCACACAGAATTGGGCTACATATGTAATCCATACATAATTGCGTAAAATATTCAATCGACACAGATTTGGATTACATATGTAATCCACACAGAATTGGATTACATATGTAATCTACACAGAATTGGGTTACATATGTAATCCACACAGAATTGGATTACATATGTAATCCACTCTAGAAACATATATTCTATTAAGGCTATCATTAATATCAATGTGATGACTTAATAAACAGTGGATTACTTTTATCTCACTCAGATTTGGATTACATATGTAATCCACACAGAATTGGACTACATATGTAATCCATACATAATTGCGTTAAATATGTAATCCACACAGAATTAGAACGTATGTAATCCAAACAGAGTTGGATTACATATGCAATCCACACAGAATTCGGTTACATATGTAATCCACTCTAAAAAGAAATATAAATATTCATGCTATCATCATTGACACCGGAGATTAGACTTAAACAGATGGATTACATTTGTCTAAATCAGATTTGGATTACATATGTAATCAACACATATTTCGATTAAATATGTAATCCACAGAATTGGAATACATAAATTTTTTTCAAAGCGGTTTTTTTAACTTTTTTCGAATTAATTCATATTTTTCTTTCTAGAAGGAAATTTTTTCATTTTTTCCAAAATATTTTTAAAATGTTTTGATTTTTTTTTTAATCTTCTGAATTTGTTTTAAATATTTCCCTTCCAGTTTTTCAATTTTCAAGTTTTTTAAAATTCTTTTCCAACGTGTTTTCTTCAAAATTTTCAAATGAATTTTTTTTTCAAAAATTTTTCTTCCAGTTTTTTTCAAATTTTTAAAATTTTTTCAAACTCCGGTTTCCGATCTCCGGTTCTCAAACTCCGGGAACCGGGTCTCAAACTGGATAACAAACTAAGTATTCCGGTTCACAATCTCCGAGTTCCGTATCCAAAACTCCGTGTTCCGGGTCCCAAATTACGGGTTCAAACTCCGCGTTAAAAAAATTTTTCATTTTTTCCAAAATATTTTTAAAATGTTTTGATTTTTTTAATCTTCTGAATTTGTTTTAAATATTTCCCTTCGGTTTTTCAATTTTCAAGTTTTTAAAATTCTTTTCCAACGTGTTTTCTTCAACAATTTTTCAAATGAATTTTTTATTTCAAAAATTTTTCTTCCAGTTTTTTTTTCAAACTTTTTCAATTTTTTCAAACTCCGGTTTCCGATCTCCGGGTCTCAAACTCCGGGAACCGGGTCTCAAACTGGATAACAAACTAAGGGTTCCGGTTCACAATCTCCGAGTTCCGTATCCAAAACTCCGTGTTCCGGGTCCCAAATTACGGGTTCAAACTCCGCGTTAAAAGGAAATTTTTTCATTTTTTCCAAATTATTTTTAAAATGTTTTGATTTTTTTAATCTTCTGAATTTGTTTTAAATATTTCCCTTCCAGTTTTTCAATTTTCAAGTTTTTTAAAATTCTTTTCCAACGTGTTTTCTTCAACAATTTTTCAAATGAATTTTTATTTCAAAAATTTTTCTTCCAGTTTTTTTCAAATTTTTTAAAATTTTTCAAACTCCGTTTCCCGATCTCCGGTCTCAAACTCCGGGTTCCGGATCTCAAACTGGATAACAAACTAAGTATTCCGGTTCACAATCTCCGAGTTCCGTATCCAAAACTCCGTGTTCCGGGTCCCAAATTACGGGTTCAAACTCCGCATTAAAAACTCTGGGTTCCGGGTCCCAAACAGGAAGCTCCTGGTCACAAACTCCTTGTTCGTCCCAAACTCCGGGTTCGGATTTCATGATCCCGATTCCAAACTCCGGGATTCCGGGTCCCAAATTCCGGGTTCCGGTTCCCACACTCCGAGCTCCGTTCACCAAACTCCGGTTTACCGTTGCCAAATTCCGGGTCCCAAATCCCGGAGTCCTATTAAAAAAACTCCGGTTAACAAAATCCGTATTCCAACTCCGGGTTCTGGTCCCCAAACTCCTGGTTCCGGACCCCAAATTCTGGGTTCAGTCCCCAAAATCCGAGTTCCAAATACGGGGTCCGGTAACCAAACTCCGGATTCCGCGTCCAAAATTCTGGATTCTGGGACTTAAACTCCGGTTCATAAACTCCGGTTTCCGGTTCCTAAACTCCGGGTTGCGGCTCCGAAACTCCGGGTTCCTTGCCCCAAACTCTTGGATCCGTGTCCCAATCTCCGGGTTCCGTGTCCAAAACTCCGTGTTCAAATTCCCAAACCACCGGTTACGGATCCCAAATCAGGGTGCCAAACTCCCGGTTTCCGTTCCTAAAATCCGGGTTGCCAATCCGTGTATCTGACCCCAAATGACCGTTTCCGGTCCAAAACTCCGGGTTCAATTTCCCAAACTCCGGGTTCCAATTCCAAAATTCCGGGTCCCAAAACTCTCGGTTCCCGTTCTCAAACTCCGATTACCAGTTAACAAACTCCGGGTTCCGTTTCCAAAACTCCGGGTTCCGGGTCCCACATTCAAGGTTGCCGTTCCCATACTCCGGGTGCCGAGACGCAAACTCCGTGTTCCCGTTCCCAAACTCCGGGTTCCGTTCCCAAAATCCGCGTTCCAACTCCGGGTTCCGGTCACCAAACTCCGAGTTCCGGTTCCCAAACTCCAGGTTCAGGGACCCAAAGTGTGGGTTGAGGGTTCAAACTCCGGTTCAAAAACTCATTGCTCCAGTTTATAAATTCCAGTTTCCGGTTCCCAAACTCCGGTTTTCGGTCCCTAAACACCGGGTTCCGTTTCACAAACTCCAGTTCTGGGTCACAAACTCCGGTTTCCGGGCACACTCCGGTCCCAAAAAACTCCTGGTTCCGGTTCCCAAACTCCAGGTTCAGGGACCCAAAGTGTGGGTTGAGGGTTCAAACTCCGGTTCAAAAACTCATTGCTCCAGTTTATAAACTCCAGTTTCCGTTTCCCAAACTCCGGTTTTCGGTCCCTCAACACCGGGTTCCGTTTCACAAACTCCAGTTCTAGGTCACAAACTCCGGTTTCCAGGCACACTCCGGTCCCAAAAAACTCCTGGTTCCGATTTCCCAAAGTCCGGTGTTCCGGTTCCAGTCTCCGAGTTCCTGTTCCCAAAATTCCGGGTATCTAATTCCGGGTCCCAAACTCCGGGTTTCGGTTCCCAAAATCCGCGTTCCAAATCCGAGTTCCGGTCACCAAAATCCGAGATCCGGTTCCGAATCTCTGGGTTCACGGTCACAAATTCCGGGTTCAGGGTTCAAACTCCGGTTCAAAAACTCCTTGTTCCAGTTTCTAAACTCCAGGTTCCGGTTCCTAAACTCCGGGTTCCGTTTCACCAACTCCGGTTCCGGTTCCTAAACTCCGGGTACCGTTTCACCAACTCCGGTTCCGGTTCCCAAACTCCGGGTTCCGCTTCCCAAACTCCGGTTTCCGGTTCCCATGCTCTGGTTTCCGTATAACAAACTCCGGGTTCCGGACTCCAAACTAAAGAAATTCAAGAAAAAATATAAGAAAGAAATTCAAAAATAAATTTGCATAAAATAAATTTTCAAAAAATAATTCAGAAAACATTCTTTTCAAAAAATATTTTCGAAAAAATGTTATTTTTTTTTTAATTTACAAAAATTATAAAAACAATTGTAAAAAAAAATTTAAAAATTTAAAATAATTAAATTAAAAAAAATAAAAACAATGATTTTGAAAAATTCGAAATATTTTCAACGAAATTAAAAAAAAAAGTCACAAAAATTATAAAAAAAAGATTGTCAAAACAATTTCAAAAAATTTAAAATAATAAAATTTTCAAAGAAAAAATTTTCAAAAAGAAATTTTGAAGAAAAATAATTTTTGAAAAAGAAATTAAATAAAAATTTAAAAAATTATGAGAATTGAAATAAATTTAAAAAAAGTTTAACTTTTGAAAAATTTCATAAAATGTTTGGAAGTTTTGAAAATATTTCTAATTTTGAAAATTTTTAAATTTTCTGTAATTTTGAAAAATTATCAAATTTTTTTATTTTCAATTTTTTTCAATTTTGAACTAATTTTAAAACATTCAACTTTTCGAAATTTCATGAATTTTGAAAATTTTTGGAAATTCGTAAATGTTTAAATTTTGTGATTGTAGAAAAATGATTAAATTTTAATAATTTCGAAAGAGTTAGAAAATTTTTTCATTTTTTTTTAATTTTAAAAGATTTGGAAAATTTTAAGTGTCTATTTAATTTTCATAATTAAAAACCAAAAAAATTTAAAAAAAGAAATTTTGAAAAATTTAAAAAATATATCAATGAAATTAAAATTTTTTTTGAAGAAATTTTCACAAAAAATATTTTCAAAAAAACTTTTGAAAAAAATTTTCAAATAAAATTTACAAAAATAAAAAAAATTGTCAAAACATTTCAAAAAATTTAAATAATAAAATTTTCGGGCCTCTAAGTCGCTTCGTTTTCCTTGTGTAAAAAAATTCTGTTTTGGAAGGTCAAAATGACCATTTTGTTTAATTTCCCGGCCTATCGCGTCCTAACGAACGGGGATAGACAGTTGCCCTTTATACTGAAGATAGAGTTCGACGAGCTGTATTCAACGCACTCTTCGGCTTTGTTCTTACTACATGCAATTTTTTAAAATTTTAAATTTTGCCGGCCTCTCTCGTCCAAACGAACGGGGTAGACAGTTGTCCTTTATACTGAAGATGGAGTTCCACGAGCTGTATTCAACGCAATCTTCGGCTTTGTACTTACTACACGCACTGCGGAGTTATGGCGGCTAGAATGTCGGCGGAATGGTGGTTTAAAACCCTTCCCCTAGAAAGCCAGAATGTCAGTTTGTGTTCGCGATTGCCATTTTGATGCTATCGTGTAAGAAGTAAGTCAAGGGAAAATACGGGGCTGCATCCCGTTCCTCGCTATGGCCATTATTTCCGGAATTAGAGACTGAAATATCCTAGGTACCCAAAAATTGAGGTTTGAAAAAAGTGCGACGGATTTGCCGGATTTTAGCGGTGATTACTAGGCAACCTGCGGGGATGCTACAGTTAAATGGGCGGGCCTCTGAGTCGCTTCGTTTTCCTTGAATAAAAAAAATTCTCTTTTGGAAGGTCAAAATGACCATTTTTTGAAAGTTTGCCGGCCTCTCGCGTCCAAACGAACGGGGATAGACAGTTGTCCTTTATACCGAAGATAGAGTTCGACGAGCTGTATTCAACTCACTCTTCGCCTTTGTTCTTACTACACGCACTGCGGAGTTATGGCGGCTAGAATGTCGGCGGAATGGTGGTTTCCCCTTCCCCTTTTTTTTCTCGAAAATTAGTTTGTGTTCGCGATTGCCATTTTGATGCTATCGTGTAAAAAGTAAGTCAAGGGGGAATACGGAGCCGCATCCCGTTCCTCGGTATGGCCATTATTTGCGGAATTAGACTCTGAAATATTTTAGGGTACCCAAAAATTGAGGTTAGAAAAAAGTTCGACGGATTTCCCGGATATTAGCAGTGATTACTGGGCAACCTGCGGGGATGCTACAGTTAAAAGGGCGGGCCTCTGAGTCGCTTCGTTTTCCTTGTGTAAAAAAAATTCTGTTTTGGAAGGTCAAAATGACCATTTTTTGAAATTTTCCCGGCCTCTCGCGTCCAAACGAACGGGGATGGACAGTTGTCCTTTATGCTGAAGATAGAGTTCGACGAGCTGTATTCAACAAACGAGCAAGAACAAAGCCGAAGAGTGCCTTCGGCTTTGTTCTTGCTACACGCACTGCGGAGTTATGGCGGCTAGAATGTCTCGAAAATCAGTTTGTGATCGAGATTGCCATTTTGATGCTCTCGTGTAAGAAGTAAGTCAAGGGGATGCTGCAGGTTAGAAAATGTGCGACGGATTTGCCGGATATTAGCGGTGATTACTTGGCAACCTGCGGGGATGCTACAGTTCATAAGGGCGGGCCTCTGAGTCGCTTCGTTTTCCTTGTGTAAAAAAATTCTGTTTTGGAAGGTCAAAATCGGGTTCAGGACTCAGGTTACGGGTGGACGCCCAAACTCCCGGTTCCCAAACTCCGTTTTAAGGTTCCCAAATCCCGGGTTCTAACATCCCAAACTAAGGTTTCCGGGTAAAACTCCGGTTTCCGCTTCTCAAACTCCGGGTTCCGCTTCTCAAACGCCGGGTCCCAAACTCCGGGTTACACTTCCCAAACTGCTGGTTCCTTCTCCCAAACTCCGGGGTCCGGTTCCCAAACTCCGACTTCCGGTTCCAATAATCCGGCTTCCAAAGTACGGGTTCCGGTTCCCAAACTCCGGGTCCCAAACCACGGGTTCCGGTTCCCATACTCCCGCTTCCGGTCCCAAATTCAGGGCTCCGGATCCAAAATTACGGGTCCCAATTTCCGTATGCCAAACTCCGGGTTCCGGCTTCCAAACTGCTGGTCCCGGGTCCCAAACTGCGGGTCCCTGGTCCAAACTCCGGGTTCCTGGAGCAAATTCCGGTTTCAATACTCGTATGTATTCCATCCATAATTGATTCACATATATAATCCACGTATTCGGATATCATATGCAATCCATCCATAAATGGATTACGTATGTAATCCACACATATTTGTATTACGCATGTATTCCATCCATAATTGGATTACACATGTAATCCATCCGTAATTGGATTACGCATGTAATCCCTCCTTAATTGGATTACACATGTAATCCATACATAATTGGATTACACATGTAATCCATCCATAATTGGATGACACATATAATCCATCCATAATTGGATTACATATGTAATCCACACAGATTAGGATTACGTATGTAATCCATCTATACTTGGATTCCACATCTAATCCATCCATAATTGGATTACATATGTAAACCACTCCGATTCGGATTACGTATGTAATCCATCCATATTTGGAACACATATGTAATTTGGATTACATATGTAATCCACACGTATTTGGATCACATATGTAATCCATTAATTGGATTACGAATGTAATCCAAACAGATTATATTACGTATGTAATCCTAAACTCCGGGAAGGGATACAAACTCCGGGTTCTGGTTCCCAAACACCTTCCAGGGCTCCAGAACTCCGGGTTCCGGTTCCCAAACTAAGGGTTCCGTTCCCAAACTCCGGGTTCCGGTTCCAAACTCCGGGTTCCGACTCCTACTCTACGGGGAGGATTCTTAATCTCCGATATCTCCGATATCTTCGGGTCCCAGGACCTAAACTGCAGGTTCCTGGCCCCAAACACCGGGTCCCTGGACCAAACTCCGGGTCTCTGGGTTCATGTTCCCAACTCTGTGTTCCGGGAACCAAACTACAAGTAGGGCTTCCAAATCTCCGGGTTCCGGCTCCCTAACTCAGGGTAGGGGTTCCAAAAAACCAGATTCCGGTTTGCACACTCCAGCTCCAAAACCACGGTTTCCGCTTCACAAACTCCGGGTGACGCTTCCCAAACT
This sequence comes from Periplaneta americana, assembly GCA_025594305.2. Classification (NCBI taxonomy): domain Eukaryota; kingdom Metazoa; phylum Arthropoda; class Insecta; order Blattodea; family Blattidae; genus Periplaneta; species Periplaneta americana. The sequence continues at coordinate 179,391,837 of JAJSOF020000007.1, read as the reverse complement.
ACGGGTTCTGGTTACCAAACTCCGGTTACCAAACACCGGCTTCCGGCTCCAAACCTCCGTTAACCCAATTGCTGGTTCCGGATCCAAAACTCCGGGATCCGGTACCGAAAATCCAGGTTCCAAACTGCGGGCTCCCTCTCCAAAACTAGGGTTCTCAATCTCCGTATCTCCGTAAATAAATAAATAAATAAATAAATTCCATCCATAATTGAATCACATATGTAATCCACGTATTTGGATCATATATTATGTAATCCATAATTGAAATACGTATGTAATCCGCGTAGATTAGGATTACGTATGTAATCCATCCATCATTGGATTACACATGTAATCCATCCATAATAGGATTACATATGTAATCCACACAGATTAGGATTACGTATGCAATCCATCTATAATTCGATTGCACATGTAATCCATCCTTAGTTGGATTACATATGTAATCCACTCAGATTTGGATTACGTATGTAATCCATCCATAATTGGATCACATATGTAATCCATCCATATTTGGATCACATATGTAATCCATCCATATTTGGATTACAAATGTAATCCATACGTAATCCAGCCATAATTGGCTCACATATGTAATCCATCTATAATTGAATTACCAATGTAATCCATTTATAATTGGATTACTCATCTATTCCATACAGATTTGAATTATATACGTAATCCATCCATAATTGGATCATATGTTATCCACGTATTTGGATCACATGTAATCCATCCATGTAATCCACACAGATTTGGATTCCATATGTAATCCTAAATTCCGGGTAGGGATTCAAACTCCGGGTTCCGGTTCCCAAATTTCAGGCAGGGTTCCAAAACGCCGGGTTCCGGTCCCAAACTCTTGGTTCCGGTTCAACAAACTCCGGGTTTTGGGTTCCAAAACACCGGACTCAGGTTCCTATTCTCCGGGTAGGGTTCTAAAACCCTGGGTTCCGGTTCCCAAACTCCGGGCAGGATTCCGAACTACGGTTTTCAGTTCACGAACTCCGGGTTCCGGTTTCCAAACTCCGTGTTCCGGTTGCCATACTACGGTATGGTTCCAAACTCCGGTTTCCTGTCCCAAAAAATGCGGGCAGGGCTTGAAAACTCCGGGTTCCGGGTCGCAAACTCCGGGTTCGTGTTCTCAACCTCCGCGTTCCATTTCCCAAACTCCGGGTTCCGGTTCTCTAACTCCGGGTTTTGTGTTCCAAAAATCCGTTTCCTAAACTTAGGGTAGGGTTCTAAAACTCGGTGCAGGTTTACGAAACTCCGGGTACCGTTCCCAAACTCCGGGTTTTGCGTTCCAAAACTCCGGATAAAGGTTCCTAAACTCCGGGTTCCGGTTCACAAACTCCGGGCAGAATTCCAAACTCCGGGTCCCATTTCCCAAACACCGGGTTCCGGTTCCCGAACTACGGGTTCCGGTTTCCAAACTTCGAGTTCCGGTTCAAAAACTCCGGGTTCCGATTCACAAACTCCCTGTTCCGGTTCCATAACTCCAGGTTCCGGTTCCCAAACTCCGGGTTCAGGTTCCCAAACTCCGGATTGCGGGGTAGCAATCTCCGGGTTCCGGTTCCCAAACTCCGGGTTCCTCTTCCCAAATTCTGTATTCCGGTTCCCAAACTCCCGGTTCCCAAACTCCGCTTTCCTATCCCCAAAATCCGGGCAGGGTTGCAAAACTCCGGGTTCCGGGTCTCAAACTCCTGGTTCCGGTTCCCAAACTCCGCGTTGCAGTTCCCAAACTCCTGGTTCCGGTTCACTAAATCCGGGTTTTGGGTTCCAAAATTCCGGTTCCTAAACTTCGGGTAGGGTTCTAAAATTCAGGGCAGGGTTACGAAACTCCGGTTTCCGTTCCCAAACTCCGGGTTTTGGAATCCAAAACTCCGGATTAATGTTCCTAAACTACGGGTACGGTTTTAAAACTCGCGGTTCCGGTTCACAAACTCCGTGTTCCAGTTCCCAAACTCCGGGTTCCGGTTCCCGAACTCCGGGTTCCGGTTGGCATACTCCGGTAGGTTTCCAAACTATGGGTTCCGTTTCCCAAACTCCGGGTTCCGGTTCCCAAACTCCTGGTTTCGTGTCCCAAACTCCGGGTTCCGTTTCAAAACTCCGGGTTCCGTTTCAAAAACTCCGGGTTCCTATTCACAAACTCCCGCTTCCGGTTCCCAAACTCCCTGTTCCGGTTCCCAAACTCCGGGTTCCGGGGTCGAAAAACCCGGGTTCCGTTTATCAAACTCCGGGTTCCGGGGTCGAAAAATCCGGGTTCCGTTTCTCAAACTCCGGGTTCCGGGACACAAACTCCGAGTTCAGGATTCGCAAACTCCGGGTTCCGGGGTCGAAAAATCCGGGTTCCAGGTCCCAAACTCCTTGTTGCGGTTCCCAAACTCCGGATCCCGGTACCAAAACTCCGTGTTGCGGTTGCCAAACTCTTGGTTCCGGGGTCTCAAACTGAGGGTTCCGTATCCCAAAGTCCGGGTTCCTGGTTGCAATCTCCGGGATCCGGTTCCCAATCTCCTTGTTGCGGTTCCCAAACTCCGGATCCTGGTACCCAAACTCCGGGTTGCTGTTGCCAAACTCCTGGTTCCGGGGTCGCAAACTGAGGGTTCCGTTTCCCAAACTCCGGGTTCCGGGTCCCAAACTCTGGGTTAGGGTACCCAATCTCCGTGTACCGGTTGTCAAACTCCGTGTTCCGGGTCCCAAACTCCGGGTTCCAGGTTCGGAAACTCCGAATTCCAGTTCCCAAACTCCGGGTTCCGGGTCCCAAACTCCGAGTACCAGGGTAGGAAACTCCGGCTTCCAGTTCCCAAAACTTCGGGTTCCAGGTCACAAACTACGGTTTTCCAAATTTAAGGGTTCCGTTCAAATCCACCGGGTTTCCGTAAAACTCAGGGTTCCGTTTCCCAAACTTCGGGTTCCGGGTTACAAACTCCGGTGTCGCGGTCCCAATCTCCGGGTACCGGTTGCCAAGATCCGGGTTCCGCTTCCCAAACTCCAGGAGCCGGTCCCCAAACTCCGGTTTCCGGGTTCGCGGTATCCGACTTCCTATTCCAAAACTCCGGGTTCCGTTTTCCAAACTCCGGCAGCCGGTCCCAAAGCTCCGGGTTCCGGGGTCGCATAATCGAGTTCTTCTTCCCAAACTCCGGGTTGCGGTTCCCAAATTCCGGGTTCCGGGGTCGGAAACTCCGGGTTCTGGGTCCAAACTCCGCTTGCATGTTGCCAAACTCCGGCATCCAGTTCCAAAACACAGTGTTCCGGTTCCCAAACTCCGGGTTCCGTGATCGGAAACTCCGGGTTCCGTATCCCAAACTCAGGGTTCCGTTTGCCAACTCCGGGTTCCGGGACCCAAACTCCCGGGTGCGGTTCCCAAACTCCGGGTTCCGGTTCCCAATCTCCGGGTTCCGTGTCCCAAACTCCGGGTTCCGTGTCCCAAACTCCGGGTTCCGTGTAACAAACTCTGGGTTCCGGTTTCCAAACTCCGGGTTCCGGTTTCCAAACTCCGGCTTCCGGTTGCCATACACCTATCCCTAAAATCCGGGCAGGGTTTCAAAACTCCGGGTTCCAGGTGTCAAACTCCTGGTTCCGGTTCCCAAACTCCGGGTCCCGGGATTGCAAACTCCGAGTTCCGGGGTCGCAAATACCTGTTTCCGTGGTCTCAAACTCCGAGTTCAGGGGTCGCAAATTCCGCGTTCCGGGGTCGCAAAATCCGGGTTCCGGGTCCCAAACTCCTTGTTGCGGTTCCCAAACTCCGGATCCTGGTACCCAAACTCCGGGTTGCGGTTCCCAAACTCCTGGTTCCGGGGTCGCAAACTGAGGGTTCCGTTTCCCAAACTCCGGGTTCCGGGTCCCAAACTCCGGGATCCGGTTCCCAAACCCTGGGTTCCAGTTGACAAACTCCAGGTTCCCAAACTCCGGGTTCCGGGGGTAGGAAGCCCCAAGTTTCGGGTCCCAACTCCGGGTTCCGGTTCCCAAAATCCGGGTTCCAGTTCACAAACTCCGGATTCCGGGTCCCAAACTCTGGGTTAGGGTACCCAATCTCCGTGTTCCGGTTCTCAAACTCTGGTTTCCGGTTCAAAAACTCCGTGTTCCGGGTCCCAAACTCCGGGTTCCATGTTCGGAAACTCCCAATTCCGGTTCCCAAACTCCGGGTTCCGTGTCTCAAACTAAGGTTTCCAGGGTGGGAAACTCCGGCTGCCTGTTCCCAAACTTCGGGTTCCATGTCACAGACTTCGGGTTCCGGTTCCCAAACTTCAGGATTCCGTTTCCAAACTCCTGGTTCCCTGGTAGGAACCTCCGGGTTCCGGTTGCCGAACTCCGGGTTCCGGTTCCCAAACTCCGGGTTCCGGGTTTCAAACTCCGGTATCAGGGTCCCAAACTCCGGGTTCCGTTTGCCATCCTCCGGGTTCGACTTCCCAAACTTCGCAGCCGGTCCCCCAACTCCGGTTTCCGTGGTCGCAGAATCCGATTTCCTTATCCCAAACTCCGGGTTCCAGTTCCCAAACTCCGGCAGCCGGTCCGCAAACTCCGGGTTCCTCGGTCGCAGAGTCCGAGTTCCTCTTCCCAAACTCCGGGTTCCGGTTCCCAAACTCCGGGACCTGTTTCCCAAACTTCGGGTTGCCTTTCCCAAATTCCGGGATCCGGGGACGGAAAATCCGGGTTCCGAGTCCAAACTCCGTGTGCCGGTAAACAAACACCGGCATCCGGTTATAAAACTCCGTGTTCCGATTCCGAAACTGCGAGTTCCGTGGTCGGAAACTCCGGGTTCTGGATCCCAAAATCCGGGTTCCGATTGCCAAATTCCGGGTTCCGGGTCTCAAACTCACGGGTGCCGTTCCCAAACTCCGGGCTCCGGTTCCCAAATTCTGGGGTCCGGTTCCATTACTCCGGGTTACAGTTCTCAAACACCGGGTTCCGGTTCCCAAACTCCCGGGTGCGGTTCCCAAACTCCGGGTTCCGTTTCCCAAACTCCGGGTTCCGGGTCCCAAACTCCGGGTTACGGTTCCCAAATTCCGGGGTCCGGTTCCATAACTCCGGGTTACATTTCACAAACTCCGGGTTCCGGTTCCCAAACTCCGGGTTCCGGGGTCGGAAACTTCGGGTTTTAGTCACAAACTCCGGATATGGGTTAGAAACTCCGGCTTCCGAATCCCAAATACCGGTTCCCGCTTCCCACACTCCTGTATTCGGCTTCAAAGCTCCGGGTTCCTGTTCTCAAAATCCGGGTCCAAACCTCCTTCTTCCGTTTCCCAATCTCCGGTTCCTGTTCACCATATCAGGGATCCAATCACCGGGTTTCGTGTTCCAAACGTTAGGTTCTAAACCCAAAATGCGAGTTCCTGTCAAAATCAGGGTCGCGGATCCTAAACTAAAAAAATTGAAAAAAAAACAAATGGAAAAATTCAAAAAGATTTCCAGAAAAGGCAATTTTCAAAAAATAATTTAAAACAACACATTTGAAAAAAACATTTTATAAAAAGTTTTGGAAAAAATTTCTCAAGAAAGGTTCACAAAATAAATATAATAAAATTATCAAAAACATTTCAAAAAATTTAAATAAAAAGAATTTTGAAAAGAAAATTTGAAAAATATAAATTTCAAGGAAATATTAAATAAAAATTGTAAATAATGTCAAAAATAATAAAAAGAATTTTGGATAATTAAAAAAAATATTTTTAATTTCAAAAAAATTTAAAAAAATATTTTCGAAAATAAATATGAAATTAAATTAAGAAATTAAAATTATTCAAATATCAATTTGAAGAAAGTTAAAAAAATTTAAAAAATTTAAAATTTTAAGAAAATTTATAAAAAAATTCAAAACAATGTTTAAAAAAAGTATGAAGATAAATTTAAAATAATTTAAAAAAAAAACGAAAAAAAAACTACTCAGAAAAAGTTTTGAAGTTTAAAATTCTTTCTTTATTGAAAACTATTTTTTGGTATCTTTTTAATTTGTTTTCGATTTTTTTTTAATTTTTTTAAAAATATTTTAAATTTTTTTGTCATTTTTCCAAATTTATTTTTAAAATAAATATTTCATTGTTTTTTTTTTTTGAATTTTTTGAAAATTTTTGGAATTTTTTTATTTTTTTTATTTTGAAAAATTTTTTGAAAAAATTACTTTAAAAAATTGTCAAGTTTTCAAAAATATTTAATACTAAAAAGTTTCAAAAGAATAAAAAAAAAAATTTCCAAAAAACTTTTTCAAAAAAAAATAAAAAAAAAGTTTCAAAAAATAAAAAAAAAATAGAAATTTCCAAAAAAATTTTCAAAAAAAAATTTTTCAAAAATTTTCAAAAAAATTTTCAAAAAAATTTTCAAAAAAATTTTCAAAAAAAATTTTCAAAAAAATTTTTCAAAAAAAATTTTCAAAAAAATTTTTGACACAAATTTTAAAAAGAATTTCAATTTTGAAAATTTTTTCTGAATTTTTTTCAAATTTATTTCTGAATTTCTTTAAATTTTAAAATTTTTTTCATGTTTTTTTTTTATTTTTTGTAAAATTTTCTTGAAAACATTGTTGAATTTTCCAAAATTCTCTTTTTATATCGTTGAAAATTTTAAAAATTTTATGCAATGTTTTATTGAAAAATTATTTTTTCAGTTTTTTTACAATTTTTTTTTAAATTTTTTTATAAATTTTTTGACAATTTGTTAACCTTTTGTAAAAATTTTTTTCACAAATTTTTTGAAATCTCTTGAAAATATTATTTCAAATGTGTTGTTTTAAATTATTTTTTAAAATTGCCTTCTTTTTGGAAATCGTTTTGAATTTTTACAATTTATTTCTTGAATTTTTTTAGTTTAGGACCTGCAAATCTGAGTTTATGACAGGTACCCGCATTTTGGGTTACGAACCCGAGGATTGGGTCTCGAAACCGAGTGTTTGGAATTCTGATTTTGGAAACAAGAGCCGGAAATTGGGAAAGGGAACCCGGAGTTTTGGACCCAAAGATTGGGAACCTGAACCCGGAGTTTGGGATAAGGCGTTTGGAGAACATATACGGAAGTATTCGAAGCGAGACACGGAATTTCTATATCGGATGCAGGAGTTTGGAACCGCTATCCCGAGATAGTGACACGGAATACAGAGATTTGGAACCCTACCCGGAGTTTGGGAATGGAAACCGGAGTTTGGGAACAGTAAATAGCACGTTCCGACCAAGGAAAGCCGATTTTGGGAAACGGAACGAGAGTTTGTGCACAGTAACCCGGAGGTTGGGAACCGGAACTCGGAATTTTGGAAGCGGACCATGGAATTTGGGAACCGGAACCCGGAATTTGGGACCCGGATTCCGGAGTTTGGGAAACGGCAAACGGAGTTTGGGAACAGAAACCGGGAGTTTGGGACCAGAAACCCGGAGTTTGTGAACTGGAACCCGGAGTTTTGGACACGGAAACCCGGAGTTTAGGACCAGGAACCCGGGAACCGGAACCCGGTGTATCCGACCACGGAACCCGGAGTTTGGGAGCGGATCCCGGAGTTTGGTACCGGCACCCGGAGTTTGGGACCCGAAACCCGGAGTTTGTGGACTGGAACCCGGAGTTTTGACCCGGAACCCGGAGTTTGGGACCGGAACCCGGAGTTTGGGACCCGGAACCCGGAGTTTGGGACGCGGAACCCGGAGTTTGGGACCCGGAACCCGGAATTTGGGACGGGAATCCGCAGTTTGGGAACGGAACCCGGAGTATGGGAACAGAAACCCGGAGTTTGTGAAACGGAAGCCGGAGTTTGGGACCGGAGTCCGGAGTTTGTGACCGAACACGGAGTTTGGGAATTGGACCCGGAGTTTGGGAACCGGAACCCGGAGATTGGGAACGGAACCCTGAGTTTGTGAACTGGAACCCGGAGTTTGGAATCGAAACCTGAGTTTCCTACCCCAGAACCTGGGAGTTTGGGAACCGGACCCCGGAGTTTGGGACACGGAACCCGGAGTTTGCGACACCGCAACCCGCAGTTTGGGAAATGGAACCCGGAGTTTGGGTAAACGGAACCCGTCTTTTGGGATATGGAACCCGGAGTTTGGAACCCTTAACCCGGAGTTTGTGAACCGGAATCACGAGTTTGGGAACCCGGAACGGACCCGGAGTTTGGAACCGGAGTTTGGGAACCGGACCCGGAGTTTGGGAACAGAAACCCTACGTTTGTGAAATGGAAGCCGGAGTTTGGGACCGGAGCCCGGAGTTTGGGACCCGAAACCCGGAATTTTTACCGGAACCCGGAGTTTTGTCACGGAACTCTGTGTTTGGCCCGGAACCCGGAGTTTGGGACCCGGAACCCGGAGTTTGGGGCCCGGAACCCGGAGTTTGGGACCCGGAATCCGGAGTTTGGGATCGGAACCCGGAGTATGGGAACAGAAACCCGGAGTTTGTGAAACGGAAGCCGGAGTTTGGGACCGGAGCCCGGAATTTGTAACCGGAACGCGGAGTTTCGGAATTGGACCCGGTGTTTGGGAACCGGAACATGTAGATTGGGAAACAAACCCTGAGTTTGGAACTGGAACCCGGAGTTTGGGACCGGAACCCTGGTTTCCTAGAACCAGGAGTTTGGGAACCCCTGAACCCGGAGTTTGGGACAGAACCCGGAGTTTGGGACCCGGAACCCGGAGTTTGGACACCGAATTTGGGAACCCGGAGTTTGGGAAATGGAACCCGGAGAAACCCGGAGTTTGGGAACCCGGAGTTTGGACACCAGAACCCGGAGTTTGGGAACCCGGAACCCGGAGTTTGGGAACCCCGGTGTTTGGAACCGGAACCCGCAGTTTGGGGAGTTTGGGACCCCGGAACCCGGAGTTTGGGAACAGAAACCGGAGTTTGTGAAAACGGAACCGGAGTTTGGGACCGGAGCCCGGAGTTTGGGAACCCCGGAGAACCCCGGAACCAGGAGTTTGGGACCCGGGAACCCCGGAGTTTGGGAACCCGGAACACCGGAGTTTGGGAACCTGGAGTTTGAAACGGAACCGGAGTTTGAAACAAACCCGGAGTTTGGGACCAACCCGGAACCCGGAGTTTGGGAAACCCGGAGTTTTGACTAAGCCAGGAGTTTGGGACCCGGAACCCGGAGGGACCCGGACCCGGTTTGGGACCCGGAACCCGGAGTTTGGGAACCCGGAACCCGGTTTGGGAACCCGGAGTTGGGAACAGGAACCCGGAGTTTGTGAAACGGAAGCCGGAGTTTGGGATGGATCCCGGAATTTGGACCGGAACGCGGAGTTTCGGGAATTGGACCCCGGAGTTTGGGAACCGGAACCCGAGTTTGGGAAACAAACCCTGAGTTTGTGAATTGGAACCCGGAGTTTGGGACCGAACCTGAGTTTCCCCACAGAACCAGGAGTTTCCGACACCGGAACCAGATTTTGGGAACCTGATCCCGGAGTTTGGGACACGGAACCCGGTGTTTGACACCGCATCCCGCAGTTTGGGAAATGGAACCCGGAGTTTGGAACCCTTAACCCGGAGTTTGTGAACCGGAATCCCCGGAGTTTGGGAACCGGACCCGGAGTTTGGGAACAGAAACCCTAAGTTTGTGAAACGGAAGCCGGAGTTTGGGACCGGAGCCCGGAGTTTGGCACCCGAAACCCGGAGTTTGTGAACTGGAACCCGGAGTTTTGACTCGAACCCGGAGTATGGGACCCGGAACACGGAGTTTGGAGCCTGGAACCCGGAGTTTGGGAATGGAACCGGAGTTTGGGACCCGGAACCCGGAGTTTGGGCCGGAACCCGGAGTATGGGAACAGAAACCCGGAGTTTGTGAAACGGAAGCCGGAGTTTGGGACTGGAACGCGGAGTTTGGGAATTGGACCCCGTAGTTTGGGAACCGGAACCCGGAGATTGGGAAACGGAACCCTGAGTTTGTGAAATGAATCCCGGAACTTGGGACCAGAACCCTGAGTTTCCTACCCCAGAACCAGGAGTTTCTGACACCGGAACCCAGAATTTGGGAACCTGATGCCGGAGTTTGGGAACCGGACCCCGGAGTTTGGGACACCAACCCGGAGTTTGGGTAAACGGAACCCGTCGTTTGGGATATGCAACCCGGAGTTTGGAACCCTTAACCCGGAGTTTGTGAACCGGAATCACGAGTTTGGGAACCGGACCCGGGAGATTGGGAACCGGACCCCGGAGTTTGGGACCAGGAACCCGGAGTTTGGGACACGGTACCCTGAACCCGGGGTCCGGAACCGGGGTTTGCGACAACGGAACCCGGAGTTTTGCGAACCGCAATCCGGAATTTTGGAACCCGCACCCGGAGTTGGGTGAACGGAGAAGGAGTTTGGTATCTGGAACCCGGAAATTCCTACACTTGGAACCTGAAGTTTGGGAACCGGAACCCGGAATTTGGGTACCGGAACACGGAGTTGGGGCACGGAACCCTGATTTTCTGACCCCGGAACCAGGAGTTTGAGAACTGGAACCCCGAGTTTGGTAACCGGACCCGGGAGTTTGGGAACCGGTCCCCGGTGTTTGGGACCCGGAACTAGGAGTTTGTGTACTGGAACCCGGAGTTTGTGTACTGGAACCCGGAGTTTGGTACCCTTAACCCGGACTTTGTGAACCGGAATCCCGACTTTGGGAACCGGACCCGGGAGTTTGGGAACCGGAACCCGGAGTTTTTGAACTGGAACCCGGAGTTTGGGAACCGAAACACGGAGTTTGAAAACCGGAACCCAGAGTTGGGACCCGGAAACCGGAGTTTGTCACGCGGAACCCGGAGTTTGTGACCCGGAACCCGGATTTTTGGAACCGGAATCCGGAGTTTGGAAAACGGAACCCTGAGTTTGGGACTGGAACCTCGTGTTGGAACCCTGTCCTGAGTTTGGCAACCGGAGCCTGGAGTTTTAGAACCCTACCCTGAGTTTAGGAACCTTTAACCGGAGATTTGGAATCCAAAACCCGGAGTTTGGGAACGGAACCCGGTGTTTGTGAATCGAAACCCGGAGTGTGTGTACCGGAACCCGGAGTTTGCGACCCCGGAACACGGAGTTTGGGACCCAGGAACACGGAGTTTGGGACCCGGAACCAGGAGTTTGTTAACTGGAACCCGGAGTTTGTGAAGAGGAACCAGCAGTTTGATCACCGGAACCCGGAGTTTGGATACCAGTACCCGGAGATTGGAACCCTAACGGATTATGGCAAACGGAACCTGGAGTTTGGAAACCGGAACCCGGAGTTCGGCAACCGGGACCCAGAGTTTGGGATCTGGAAAGCGGAGTTTGTATTCCTGCCCGGAGATTGTGAACAGGAACCCGGAATTTTAGAAACCTACCCGGAGTTTAGCAACCGGAATACGGAGTTTTGGAACCCAAAACCCGGAGTTTGGGAACGCAACCAGGAGTTTTGTATCCCTGCGCGGAGTTTTACAACCTTACTTGAAGTTTAGGAACCGGAGACCGAAGTTTTGGAACCCAAAACCCAGAGTTAGTGAACAGGAACCCGGAGTTTGGGAGCTGGAACACGGAGCTTGGGAACCGGAACCCGGAGTTTAGGAACCTGAATCCGGAGTTTTGGAACACAAAACTCGGAGTTTGGGAACGCAACCCGGAATTTTGTATCCATGCCCGGACTTTTACAACCCTACCCGAAGTTTAGCAACCGGAGCCCGAAGATTTGTAACACAACACCCGGAGTTAGTGAACAGGAACCCGGAGCTTGGGGGCTGGAACACGGAGTTTGGGAACCGGAACCCGGAGTTTTTAAAACCTTGCCCGGCCCTTTGGGAATTGGAAATCAATGTTTAGAGTCCTGCCCGGAGATTTGGGCACCGAAACCCGGAGTTTGGGAATCGAAACCTGTAGTTTGGGAAACGGAACCCGGAGTTTGGGAAGCTGAACCCGGAATTAGGGAATAGGAGCACGGAGTTTGGGATCCGTAGCCCGGAGTTTTGGGACCCGAAACCCGGAGTTTTGACCCGAATCTCGGAGTTTGGGAAAAGGAACCCGGAGTAGGGAAGCGCAACCAGCAGTTTGGGACCGGAACCCGGAGTTTGGCAATCTGACCCCAGAGTTTGGGAAAAGGAACCCGGAGATTTGGACCCGAAACCCGGAGTTTGTGAACTGGATCCCGGGGCTTGGGAACCGGAACCCGGAGTTTGGGAACTGGAATCCGGAGTTTGTGAAGAGGAAACTGCAGTTTGGGAACCGGAACCCGGAGTTTTGTTACCGGTACCCGGAGATTGGAAACCTACCGGATTATGGCAACGGAACCCGGAGTTTGGAAACCGGAACCCGTAGTCCGGAAACCGGCACCCAGAGTCTGGGAACTGGAACCCGGAGT
>JAJSOF020000007.1:179350951-179379467 GCA_025594305.2 Periplaneta americana | reverse complement strand
TGATCCAATTATGGATGGATTACATTGGTAATCCAAATCTGAGTGATTACATATGTAATAATATTATGGATGGATTACATGTGCAATCCAATTATAGTTGGATTACATACGTAATCATATTTGTGGATTACATATGTAATCCAATTATGGATAGAAAGGGGATAGACAGTTGTCCTTTATACCGAAGATAGAGTTCGACGAGCTGTATTCAACTCACTCTTCGCCTTTGTTCTTACTACACGCACTGCGGAGTTATGGCGGCTAGAATGTCGGCGGAATGGTGGTTTCCCCTTCCCCTTTTTTTTCTCGAAAATTAGTTTGTGTTCGCGATTGCCATTTTGATGCTATCGTGTAAAAGTAAGTCAAGGGGAATACGGAGCCGCATCCGTTCCTCGGTATGGCCATTATTTGCGGAATTAGACTCTGAAATATTTTAGGGTACCCAAAAATTGAGGTTAGAAAAAAGTTCGACGGATTTCCCGGATATTAGCAGTGATTACTGGGCAACCTGCGGGGATGCTACAGTTAAAAGGGCGGGCCTCTGAGTCGCTTCGTTTTCCTTGTGTAAAAAATTCTGTTTTGGAAGGTCAAATGACCATTTTTTGAAATTTTCCAGGCCTCTCGCGTCCAAACGAACGGGGATGGACAGTTGTCCTTTATGCTGAAGATAGAGTTCGACGAGCTGTATTCAACGAGCAAGAACAAAGCCGAAGAGTGCCTTCGGCTTTGTTCTTGCTACACGCACTGCGGAGTTATGGCGGCTAGAATGTCTCGAAAATCAGTTTGTGATCGAGATTGCCATTTTGATGCTCTCGTGTAAGAAGTAAGTCAAGGGGGATGCTGCAGGTTAGAAAAATGTGCGACGGATTTGCCGGATATTAGCGGTGATTACTTGGCAACCTGCGGGGATGCTACAGTTCATAAGGGCGGGCCTCTGAGTCGCTTCGTTTTCCTTGTGTAAAAAATTCTGTTTTGGAAGGTCAAAATCGGGTTCAGGACTCAGGTTACGGGTGGACGCCCAAACTCCCGGTTCCCAAACTCCGTTTTAAGGTTCCCAAATCCCGGGTTCTAACATCCCAAACTAAGGTTTCCGGGTAAAACTCCGGTTTCCACTTCTCAAACTCCGGGTTCCGCTTCTCAAACGCCGGGTCCCAAACTCCGGGTTACACTTCCCAAACTGCTGGTTCCTTCTCCCAAACTCCGGGGTCCGGTTCCCAAACTCCGACTTCCGGTTCCAATAATCCGGCTTCCAAAGTACGGGTTCCGGTTCCCAAACTCCGGGTCCCAAACCGCGGGTTCCGGTTCCCATACTCCCGCTTCCGGTCCCAAATTCAGGGCTCCGGATCCAAAATTACGGGTCCCAATTTCCGTATGCCAAACTCCGGGTTCCGGCATCCAAACTGCTGGTCCCGGGTCCCAAACTGCGGGTCCCTGGTCCAAACTCCGGGTTCCTGTAGCAAATTCCGGTTCCAATACTCGTATGTATTCCATCCATAATAGGATTACTTATGTAAACCACTCAGATTTGGATTACGTATGTAATCCATCCATAATCAGATCACATGTGTAATCCATCCATATTTGGATCACATATGTAATCCATCCATATTTTGATGACATATGTAATCCATCCATACGTAATCCATCCATAATTGGCTCACATATGTAATCCATCTATAATTGAATTACCAATGTAATTCATTTATAATTGGATTACTCATCTATTCCATACAGATATGAATTATATACGTAATCCATCCATAATTGGATCACATATGTTATCCACGTATTTGGATCACATGTAATCCATCCATGTAATCCACACAGATTTGGATTCCGTATATAATCATAAATTCCGGGTAGGGATCCAAACTCCGGTTTCCGGTTCCCAAAATTCTGGCTGGTTTCCTAAACTCCGCGTTCCGGTCCCAAACTCTGGGTTCCGATTCCCAAACTCCGGGTTTAGGGTTCCAAAACACCGGATTCAGGTTCCTATACTCCGAGTAGGGATCTAAAACTCCGGGTTCCAGTTCCCAAACTACGGGCAGGATTTCAAACTCCGGTTTCCAGTTCCCAAAGTCCGGGTTCCGGTTCCCGAACTCAGGGTTCCGGTTTCCAAACTCCGTGGTTCGGTTCCCAAACTCCGGCTTCCTGTTCCAATAATCCGGGTTCCAAAATAAGGGTTCCGTTTCCCAAAATCCGGGTTCCGGGTCCCAAACTCCGGGTCCTAAACCGCGGGTTCCGGTTCCCATACTCCCGCTTCCGGTCCCAAACTCCGGGCTCCGGATCCAAAATTACGGGTCCCAATTTCCGTATGCCAAACTCCGGGTTCCGGTTTCCCAACTGGTCCGGGTCCCAAACTGCTGTCCCTGGTCCAAACTCCGGGTTCCTGGAGCAAATTCCGGTTTCAATACTCGTATGTATTCCATCCATAATTGATTCACATATATAATCCACGTATTCTCGGATATCATATAATCCATCCATAAATGGATTACGTATGTAATCCACACACATATTTGTATTACGCATGTATTCCATCATAATTGGATTACACATGTAATCCATCCGTACTTAGGGATTACGCATGTAATCCCCTCAATTGGATTACACATGTAATCCATACATAATTGATTACACATGTAATCCATCCATAATTGGATGACACATATAATCCATCCATAATTGGATTACATATTAATCCACACAGATTAGGATTACGTATGTAATCCATCTATACTTGATTCCACATCTAATCCATGCCAATTGGATTACAAACCACTCCGATTCGGGATTACGTATGTAATCCATCCATATTTGGAACACATATGTAATTTGGATTACATATGTAATCCACACAATATTTGGATCACATATGTAATCCATTAATTGGATTACGAATGTAATCCAAAACAGATTATAATACGTATGTAATCCTAAACCTCAGGAAGGGATACAAACCTGCCCTTCTGGTTCCCAACACCTTCCAGGGCTCCAGAACTCCGGGTTCCGGTTCCCAAACTAAGGGTTCCGTTCCCAAACCTGGGTTTCCGGTTCCAAACTCCGGTTCCGACTCTACTCTACAGGGAGGGATTCTAATCTCCGATATCTCCGATATCTTCGGGTCCCCAGGACCTAAACTGCAGGTTCCTGGCCCCAAACACCGAGTCCCTGGACCAAACTCCGGCCTCTGGGTTCATGTTCCCAACTCTGTGTTCCGGAACCAAACTACAAGTAGGACTTCAAATCTCAGGTTCGGCTCCCTAACTCAGGTAGGGGTTCCAAAAAACCAGATTCCGGTTTGCACACTCCAGCTCCAAAACCACGGTTTCCCTTCACAAACTCCGGGTGACGCTCCCAAAACTACGGTTCTGGTTGCAAACTCCGGTTACCAAACACCGGCTTCCGGCTCCAAACCTCCGTTAACCCAATTGCTGGTTCGGATCCAAAACTCCGGGATCCGGTACCGAAAATCCAGGTTCCAAACTGCGGCTCCTCTCCAAAACTAGGGTTCTCAATCTCCCGTATCTCCGTAAATAAGTAAATAAATAAATAAATTCCATCCATAATTGAATCACATATGTAATCCACGTATTTGGATCATATATTATGTAATCCCATAATGAAGAAATACGTATGTAATCGCGTAGATTAGGATTGCATGTAATCCATCCATCATTGGATTACACATGTAATCCATCCATAATAGGATTGTATGTAATCCACACAGATTAGGATTACGTATGCAATCCATCTATATCGATTGCACATGTAATCCATCTTAGTTGGATTACATGTAATCCTCAGACTTGGATTACGTATGTAATCCATCCATAATTGGATCACATATGTAATCACATCCATATTTGGATCACATATGTAATCCATCCATATTTGGATTACAAATGTAATCCATACGTAATCCAGCCATAATTGGCTCACATATGTAATCCATCTATAATTGAATTACCAATGTAATCCATTTATAATTGGATTACTCATCTATTCCATACAGATTTGAATTATATACGTAATCCATCCATAATTGGATCATATGTTATCCACGTATTTGGATCACCTGTAATCCATCCATGTAATCCCACACAGATTTGGATTCCATATGTAATCTAAATTCGGTAGGGATTCAAACTCCGGGTTCCGGTTCCAAATTTCAGGCAGGGTTCCAAACGCCGGGTTCGGTCCCAAACTCTTGGTTCCGGTTCAACAAACTCCGGGTTTTGGGTTCCAAAACACCGACTCAGGTTCCTATTCTCCGGGTAGGTTCTAAAACCCTGGGTTCAGGTTCCCAAACTCCCGGCAGGATTCCGAACTACGGTTTTCAGTTCACGAACTCCGGAGTACAGTTTCAAACCCTAATGTTCCGTTGCCCATACTACGGTATGGTTCCAAACTCCGGTTTCTGTCCCAAAAATGCAGGCAGGGCAGAAAACTCCGGGTTCAGGTCGCAAACTCGGGTTCGTGTTCTCAACCTCCGCGTTCCATTTCCCCAAACTCCGGGTTCCGGTTCTCTAACTCCGGGTTTGTGTTCCAAAATCCGTTTCCTAAACTTAGGTAGGGTTCTAAAACTCGGGCAGGTTTACAGAAACCGGGTACCGTTCCTCAAACTCCGGGTTTTGCGTTCCAAAACTCCGGATAAAGGTTCAAACTCGGGTTCCAGTTCAAAACTCCGGGGCAGAATTCCAAACTCCGTTGACTCCCAAACACCGGGTTCCGGTTCCCGAACTACGGTTCCGGTTTCCAAACTTCGAGTTCCGGTTCAAAAACTCCGGGTTTAATTCACAAACTCCATTCCGGTTCCATAACTCCAGGTTCCGGTTCCCAACCCGGGTTCAGGTTCCCAAACTCCGGATTGCGGGGTAGCAATCTCCGTTCCGGTTCCCAAACCTGGGTTCCTCTTCCCAAATTCTGTATTCCGGTTCCCAAACTCCCGGTTCCCAAACTCCGGCTTTCTTATCCCCAAAATCCGGGTTGCAAAACCCAGGTTCCGGTCCAAAACTCCTGGTTCCGGTTCCCAACTCCAAACACGTTGCAGTTCCCAAACTCTGGTTTCCTTTTCGTTCAAATCCGGGTTTGGGTTTAAAATCTGCTCCAAACTTCGGGTAGGGTTCTAAAATTCAGGCAGGGTTACGAAACTCCGGTTTCGTTCCCAAACTCCCGGGTTTTGATTCCAAAACTCCGGATTAATGTTCCTCAAAACTACGTGCAGTACGGTTTTAAAACTCGCGGTTCCGGTTCACAAACTCCGTGTTCCAGTTCCCAAACACCGGGTTCGGTTCCCGAACTCCGGGTTCCGGTTGGCATATCTCCGTAGGTTCCAAACTATGGGTTCCGTTTCCAAACCTCCGGGTCTCCTGGTTCCCAAACTCCTGGTTTCGTCCCAAACTCCGGGTTCCGTTTCAAAACTCCGGGTTCCTATTCACAAACTCCCGCTTCCGGTTCCTAAACTCCTTTTCCGGTTCCCAAACTCCGGGTTCCAAATCGAAAACCCGGGTTCCGTTTATCAAACTCCGGGTTCCGGGGTCGAAAAATCCGGTTCCGTTTCTCAAACTCCGGGTTCCGGGAAACAAACTCCGAGTTCAGGATTCGCAAACTCCGTTCCAATGAAAAAACTGGGTTCCAGGTCCCAAACTCCTTGTTGCGGTTCCCAAACTCCGATCCGGTAAAAACCTGTGTTGCGGTTGCCAAACTCTTGGTTCCGGGTTCAAACTGAGGGTTCCGTATCCCAAAGTTCCGACCTGGTTGCAATCTCCGGGATCCGGTTCCCAATCTCCTTGTTGCGGTTCCCAAACTCCCGGATCTCCACTACCCAAACCCGGGTTGCTGTTGCCAAACTCCTGGTTCCGGGGTCGCAAACTGAGGTTCCGTTTCCCAAACCCGGGTTCCGGGTCCCAAACTCTGTTAGGGTACCCAATCTCCGTGTACCGGTTGTCAAACTCCGTGTTCCGGGTCCCAAACTCCGGGTTCCAGGTTCGAAACTCCGAATTCCAGTTCCCAAACTCCGGGTTCCGGGTCCCAAATTCCGAGTACCAGGGTAGGAAACTCCGGCTTCCAGTTCCCAAAACTTCGGGTTCCAGGTCACAAACTACGGTTTCCGGCGCCCAAATACCGGGTTCCGGTTCGCAAATTTAAGGGTTCCGTTCCCAAACTCCAGGTTCCTGAGTAGGAACCTCCGGGTTCCGTATCCGAAACTCAGGGTTCCGTTTCCCAAACTTCGGTTCCGGGTTAAACTCCGGTGTCGCGGTCCCAATCTCCGTACCGGTTGCAAGATCCGGGTTCCGCTTCCCAAACTCCGGAGCCGGTCCCAAACTCCGGTTTCCGGGTTCGCAGTATCCGACTTCCTATTCCAAAACTCCGGGTTCCGTTTTCCAAACTCCGGCAGCCGGTCCCAAAGCTCCGGGTTCCGGGGTCGCATAATCGGAGTTCTTCTTCCCAAACTCCGGGTTGCGGTTCCCAAATTCCGGGTTCCGGGGTCGGAAACTCCGGGTTCTGGGTCCAAACTCCGCTTGCATGTTGCCAAACCCGGCATCCAGTTCCAAAACACAGTGTTCCGGTTCCCAAACTCCGGGTTCCGTGATCGGAAACTCCGGGTTCCGTATCCCAAACTCAGGGTTCCGTTTGCCAACCTGGGTTCCGGGACCCAAACTCCCGGGTGCGGTTCCCAAACTCCGGGTTCGGTTCCCAATCTCCGGTTCCGTGTCCCAAACTCCGGGTTCCGTGTCCCAAACTCCGGGTTCCGTGTAACAAACTCTGGGTTCCGGTTTCCAAACTCGGGTTCCGGTTTCCAAACTCCGGCTTCCGGCCGCCATACACCTATCCCTAAAATCCGGGCAGGGTTTCAAACTCCGGGTTCCAGGTGTCAAACTCCTGGTTCCGGTTCCCAAACTCCGGGTCCGGGATTGCAAACTCGAGTTCCGGGTCGCAAATACCTGTTTCCGTGGTCAAACTCCGAGTTCAGGTCGCAAATTCCGCGTTCCGGGGTCGCAAAATCCGGGGTTCCGGTCCCAAACTCACTTGTTGCGGTTCCCAAACTCCGGATCCTGGTACCCAAACTCGGGTTGCGGTTCCCAAACTCCTGGTTCCGGGGTCGCAAACTGAGGGTTCTTGTTTCCCACCCGGGTTCTGGTCCCAAACTCCGGGATCCGGTTCCAAACCCTGGGTTCCAGTTGACAAACCCAGGTTCCCAAACTCCGGGTTCCGGGGTAGGAAGCTCCCAAGTTTCGGGTCCCAACTCCGGAGTTCCGGTTCCCAAAATCCGGGTTCAGTTCACAAACTCGGATTCCGGGTCCCAAACTCTGGGTTAGTACCCATTCTCCGTGTTCCGGTTCTCAAACTCTGGTTTCCGGTTCAAAAACTCCGTGTTCCGGGTCCCAACTCCGGGTTCCATGTTCGAAACTCCAATTCCTGGTTCCCAAACCCGGGTTCCGTGTCTCAAACTAAGGTTTCAGGGTGGAAACTCCGGCTGCCTGTTCCCAAACTTCAGGTTCCATGTCACAGACTTCAGGTTCTGTTCCCAAACTTCAGGATTCGTTTCCAAACTCCTGGTTCCCTGGTAGAACCTCCGGGTTCCGGGTTGCCGAACTCCGGGTTCCGGTTCCCAAACTCCGGGTTCCGGGTTTCAAACTCCGGTATCAGGGTCCCAAACTCCGGGTTCCGCTTGCCATCCTCCGGGTTCGACTTCCCAAACTTCGCAGCCGGTCCCCAACTCCGGTTTCCGTGGTCGCAGAATCCGATTTCCTTATCCCAAACTCCGGTTCCAGTTCCCAAACTCCGGCAGCCGGTCCGCAAACTCCAGGTTCCTCGGTCGCAGAATCCGAGTTCCTCTTTCCCAAACTCCGGGTTCTGGTTCCCAAACTCCGGGACCTGTTTCCCAAACTTCGGGTTGCCTTTCCCAAATTCCGGGATCCGGGGACGGAAAATCCGGGTTCCGAGTCCAAACTCCGTGTGCCGGTACCCAAACACCGCATCCGGTTATAAAACTCCGTGTTCTGATTCCGAAACTGCGAGTTCCGTGGTCGGAAACTCCGGGTTCTGGATCCCAAACTCCGGTTCCGATTGCCAAATTCCGGGTTCGGGTCTCAAACCACGGGGTGCCAGTTCCCAAACCCGGGCTCCGGTTCCCAAATTCTGGGTCCGGTTCCATTACCCGGGTTACAGTTCTCAAACACCGGTTCCGGTTCCCAAACTCCAGGTGCGGTTCCCAAACCTGGTTTGCGTTTCAAACTCCGGGTTCCCAAACCCGGTTATGGTTCCCAAATTCCGGGGTCCGGTTCCATAACTCCGGGTTACATTTCACAAACTCCGGGTTCTGGTTCCCAAACTCCGGGTTCCGGGGTCGGAAACTTCGGGTTTTAGTCACAAACTCCGGATATGGGTTAGAAACTCCGGCTTCGAATCCCAAATACCGGTTCCCGCTTCCCACACCCTGCATTCGGCTTCAAAGCTCCGGGTTCCTGTTCTCAAAATCCGGGTCCAAACCTCCTTCTTCCGTTTCCCAATCTCCGGTTCCCTGTTCACCATATCAGGGATCCAATCACCGGGTTTCGTGTTCCAAACGTTAGGTTCTAAACCCAAAATGCGAGTTCCTGTCAAAATCAGGGTCGCGGATCCTAAACTAAAAAAATTGAAAAAACAAATGGAAAAATTCAAAAAGATTTCCAGAAAAGGCAATTTTCAAAAAATAATTTAAAACAACACATTTGAAAAAACATTTTATAAAAAGTTTTGGAAAAAATTTCTCAAGAAAGGTTCACAAAATAAATATAATAAAATTATCAAAAACATTTCAAAAATTTAAATAAAAGAATTTTGAAAAGAAAATTTGAAAAATATAAATTTCAAGGAAATATTAAATAAAAATTGTAAATAATGTCAAAAATAATAAAAAGAATTTTGGATAATTAAAAATATTTTAATTTCAAAAAAATTTAAAAAATATTTTCGAAAATAAATATGAAATTAAATTAAGAAATTAAAATTATTCAAATATCAATTTGAAGAAAGTTAAAAAAATTTAAAAATTTAAAATTTTAAGAAAATTTATAAAAAAATTCAAAACAATGTTTAAAAAAGTATGAAGATAAATTTAAAATAATTTAAAAAAACAGAAAAAAACTACTCAGAAAAGTTTTGAAGTTTAAAATTCTTTCTTTATTGAAAACTATTTTTGGTATCTTTTAATTTGTTTTCGATTTTTTAATTTTTTAAAAATATTTTAAATTTTTTTGTCATTTTTCCAAATTTATTTTTAAAATAAATATTTCATTGTTTTTTTTTTTTAATTTTTGAAAATTTTTGGAAATTTTTATTTTTTTATTTTGAAAAATTTTTGAAAAATTACTTTAAAAAATTGTCAAGTTTTCAAAATATTTAATACTAAAAGTTTCAAAAGAATAAAAAAAAATTTCCAAAAAAATTTTTCAAAAAAATTTAAAAAAGTTTCAAAAATAAAAAAATAAAAATTTCAAAAATTTTCAAAAAAAATTTTTCAAAAAAAAATTTTCAAAAAAATTTTTCAAAAAATTTTCAAAAATTTTCAAAAAAATTTTCAAAAAAATTTTCAAAAAAATTTTCAAAAATTTTCAAAATTTTTGACAAATTCTAAAAAGAATTTCAATTTTGAAAATTTTTCTGAATTTTTTTCAAATTTATTTCTGAATTTCTTTAAATTTTAAAATTTTTCATGTTTATTTTTTTTTTTTGTAAAATTTTCTTGAAAACATTGTTGAATTTTCCAAAATTCTCTTTTTATATCGTTGAAAATTTTAAAATTTTTATGCAATGTTTATTGAAAATTATTTTTTAGTTTTTTTACAATTTTTTTAAATTTTTTATAAATTTTTTGACAATTTGTTAACCTTTTGAAAAATTTTTTCACAAATTTTTTGAAATCTCTTGAAAATATTATTTCAAATGTGTTGTTTTAAATTATTTTTAAAATTGCCTTCTTTTGGAAATCGTTTTGAATTTTTACAATTTATTTCTTGAATTTTTTAGTTTAGGACCTGCAAATCTGAGTTTATGACAGGTACCTGCATTTTGGGTTACGAACCCGAGGATTGGGTCTCGAAACCGAGTGTTTGGAATTCTGATTTTGGAAACAAGAGCCGAAATTGGGAAAGGGAACCCGGAGTTTTGGACCCAAAGATTGGGAACCTGAACCCGGAGTTTCGGATAAGGCGTTTGGAGAACATATACGGAAGTATTCGAAGCGAGACACGGAATTTCTGTATCGGAAGCAGGAGTTTGGAACCGCTATCCCGAGATAGTGACACGGAATACAGAGATTTGGAACCCTACCCGGAGTTTGGGAATGGAAACCGGAGTTTGGGAACCGTAAATAGCACGTTCCGACCAAGGAAAGCCGATTTTGGGAAACGGAACGAGAGTTTGTGCACAGTAACCCGGAGGTTGGGAACCGAACTCGAATTTTGGAAGCGGACCATGGAATTTGGGAACCGGAACCCGGAATTTGGGACCCGGATTCCGGAGTTTGGGAAACGGCAACCGTAGTTTGGGAACAGAAACCGGGAGTTTGGGACCAGAAACCCGGAGTTTGTGAACTGGAACCCGGAGTTTGGGACACGGAAACCCGGAGTTTTAGGACCAGGAATCCGGTGTTTGGGAACCGGAAACCGGTGTATTCGACCCCGGAACCCGGAGTTTGGGAGCGGATCCCGGAGTTTGGTACCGGCACCTGGAGTTTGGGACCCGATACCCGGAGTTTGTGGACTGGAACCCGGAGTTTTGACCCGGAACCCGGAGTTTGGGACCGGAACCCGGAGTTTGGGACCCGGAACCCGGAGTTTGGGACGCGGAACCCGGAGTTTGGGACCCGAACCCGGAATTTGGGACGGAATCCGCAGTTTGGGAACGGAACCCGGAGTATGGGAACAGAAACCCGGAGTTTGTGAAACGGAAGCCGGAGTTTGGGACCGGAGTCCGGAGTTTGTGACCGGAACACGGAGTTTGGGAATTGGACCCCGGAGTTTGGGAACCGGAACCCGGAGATTGGGAAACGGAACCCTGAGTTTGTGAACTGGAACCCGGAGTTTGGAATCGGAAACCTGAGTTTCCTACCCCAGAACCAGGAGTTTCCGACACCGGAACCCAGAATTTGGGAACCTGATCCCGGAGTTTGGGAACCGGACCCCGGAGTTTGGGACACGGAACCCGGAGTTTGCGACACCGCAACCCGCAGTTTGGGAAATGGAACCCGGAGTTTGGGTAAACGGAACCCGTCTTTTGAGATATGGAACCCGGAGTTTGGAACCCTTAACCCGGAGTTTGTGAACCGGAATCACGAGTTTGGGAACCGGACCCGGGAGTTTGGGAACCGGACCCCGGAGTTGGGGACCAGGAACCCGGAGTTTGGGAACAGAAACCCTAAGTTGGTGAAACGGAAGCCGGTGTTTGGGACCGGAGCCCGGAGTTTGGGACCCGGAACCCGGAATTTTACCCGGAACCCGGGGTTTTGACACGTAACCCGGAGTTTGGCCCGGAACCCGGACTTTGGGACCCGGAACCCGGACTTTGGGACCCGGAACCCGGAGTTTGGGACCCGGAACCCGGAGTTTGGGACCGGAACCCGGAGTATGGGAACAGAAACCCGGAGTTTGTGAAACGGAAGCCGGAGTTTGGGACCGGAGCCCGGAATTTGTGACCGGAACGCGGAGTTTCGGAATTGGACCCCGGAGTTTGGGAACCGGAACATGTAGATTGGGAAACAAACCCTGAGTTTGTGAATTGGAACCCGGAGTTTGGGACCGGAACCCTGAGTTTCCTACCACAGAACCAGGAGTTTCCGACACCGGAACACAGATTTTGGGAACCTGATCCCGGAGTTTGGGACACGGAACCCGGTGTTTGCGACACCGCATCCCGCAGTTTGGGAAATGGAACCCGGAGTTTGGAACCCTTAACCCGGAGTTTGTGAACCGGAATCACGAGTTTGGGAACCGGACCCGGCAGTTTGGGAACCGGACCCCGGAGTTTGGGAACAGAAACCCTAAGTTTGTGAAACGGAAGCCGGAGTTTGGGACCGGAGCCCGGAGTTTGGCACCCGAAACCCGGAGTTTGTGAACTGGAACCCGGAGTTTTGACTCGGAACCCGGAGTATGGGACCCGGAACACGGAGTTTGGAGCCTGGAACCCGGAGTTTGGGACATGGAACCCGGAGTTTGGGACCCGGAACCCGGAGTTTGGGCCGGAACCCGGAGTATGGGAACAGAAACCCGGAGTTTGTGAAACGGAAGCCGGAGTTTGGGACTGGAACGCGGAGTTTGGGAATTGGACCCCGTAGTTTGGGAACCGGAACCCGGAGATTGGGAAACGGAACCCTGAGTTTGTGAAATGAATCCCGGAACTTGGGACCAGAACCCTGAGTTTCCTACCCCAGAACCAGGAGTTTCTGACACCGGAACCCAGAATTTGGGAACCTGATGCCGGAGTTTGGGAACCGGACCCCGGAGTTTGGGACACGCAACCCGGAGTTTGGGTAAACGGAATCCGTCGTTTGGGATATGCAACCCGGAGTTTGGAACCCTTAACCCGGAGTTTGTGAACCGGAATCACGAGTTTTGGAACCGGACCCGGGAGATTGGGAACCGGACCCCGGAGTTTGGGACCAGGAACCCGGAGTTTGGGACACGGTACCCGGAACCCGGGGTCCGGAACTGGGGTTTGCGACAACGGAACCCGGAGTTTTGCGAACCGCAATCCGGAATTTTGGAACCCGCACCCGGAGATTGGGTGAACAGAGAAGGAGTTTGGTATCTGGAACCCGGAAATTCCTACACTTGGAACCTGAAGTTTGGGAACCGGAACCCGGAATTTGGGTACCGGAACACGGAGTTGGGGCACGGAACCCTGATTTTCTGACCCAGGAACCCGCAGTTTGAGAACTGGAAAACCGAGTTTGGTAACGGGACCCGGGAGTTTGGGAACCGGTCCCCGGTGTTTGGGACCCGGAACCCGGAGTTTGTGTACTGGAACCCGGAGTTTGGTACCCTTAACCCGGACTTTGTGAACCGGAATCCCGACTTTGGGAACCGGACCCGGGAGTTTGGGAACCGGAACCCGGAGTTTTTGAACTGGAACCCGGAGTTTGGGAACCGAAACACGGAGTTTGAAAACCGGAACCCAGAGTTGGGACCCGGAAACCGGAGTTTGTCACGCGGAACCCGGAATTTGCGACCCGGAACCCGGATTTTTGGAACCGGAATCCGGAGTTTGGAAAACGGAACCCGGAGTTTGGGACTGGAACCTGGTGTTGGAACCCTGTCCTGAGTTTGGCAACCGGAGCCTGGAGTTTTAGAACCCTACCCTGAGTTTAGGAACCTTTAACCGGAGATTTGGAATCCAAAACCCGGAGTTTGGGAACGGAACCCGGTGTTTGTGAATCGAAACCCGGAGTGTGTGTGTACCGGAACCCGGAGTTTGCGACCCCGGAACACGGAGTTTGGGACCCAGGAACACGGAGTTTGGGACCCGGAACCAGGAGTTTGTTAACTGGAACCCGGAGTTTGTGAAGAGGAACCAGCAGTTTGATCACCGGAACCCGGAGTTTGGATACCAGTACCCGGAGATTGGAACCCTAACGGATTATGGCAAACGGAACCTGGAGTTTGGAAACCGGAACCCGGAGTTCGGCAACCGGGACCCAGAGTTTGGGATGTGGAAAGCGGAGTTTGTATTCCTGCCCGGAGATTGTGAACAGGAACCCGGAATTTTAGAAACCTACCCGGAGTTTAGCAACCGGAATACGGAGTTTTGGAACCCAAAACCCGGAGTTTGGGAACGCAACTCGGAGTTTTGTATCCCTGCGCGGAGTTTTACAACCTTACTTGAAGATTAGGAACCGGAGACCGAAGTTTTGGAACCCAAAACCCAGAGTTAGTGAACAGGAACCCGGAGTTTGGGAGCTGGAACACGGAGCTTGGGAACCGGAACCCGGAGTTTAGGAACCTGAATCCGGAGTTTTGGAACACAAAACTCGGAGTTTGGGAACGCAACCCGGAATTTTGTATCCCTGCCCGGACTTTTACAACCCTACCCGAAGTTTAGCAACCGGAGCCCGAAGATTTGTAACACAACACCCGGAGTTAGTGAACAGGAACCCGGAACTTGGGGGCTGGAACACGGAGTTTGGGAACCGGAACCCGGAGTTTTTAAAACCTTGCCCGGCCCTTTGGGAATTGGAAATCAATGTTTAGAGTCCTGCCCGGAGATTTGGGCACCGAAACCCGGAGTTTGGGAATCGAAACCTGTAGTTTGGGAAACGGAACCCGGAGTTTGGGAAGCTGAACCCGGAATTTGGGAATAGGAGCACGGAGTTTGGGATCCGTAGCCCGGAGTTTTGGGACCCGAAACCCGGAGTTTTGACCCGAATCTCGGAGTTTGGGAAAAGGAACCCGGAGTAGGGAAGCGCAACCAGCAGTTTGGGACCGGAACCCGGAGTTTGGCAATCTGACCCCAGAGTTTGGGAAAAGGAACCCGGAGATTGGGACCCGAAACCCGGAGTTTGTGAACTGGATCCCGGGGCTTGGGAACCGGAACCCGGAGTTTGGGAACTGGAACCCGGAGTTTATGAAGAGGAAACTGCAGTTTTGGAACCGGAACCCGGAGTTTTGTTACCGGTACCCGGAGATTGGAAACCTACCGGATTATGGCAACGGAACCCGGAGTTTGGAAACCGGAACCCGTAGTCCGGAAACCGGTACCCAGAGTCTGGGAACTGGAACCCGGAGTTTTAGAAACCTACCCGGAGTTTAGGAACCTGAATCCGAGTTTGGGAACCGGAACCGGGAGTTTGGGGACTGGAACGCGGAGTTTGGGAACCGAAACCCGGAGTTTGACACCCCGAACCCGGAGTTTTGAAACCCTGCCCGGAGTTTTGAGACAGGAACCCGGAGTTTGCATCCCTAGCGGAGTATGGCAACCGGGAACCGGTGTTTGGAAACAGGATCCCGGAGTTTTGTATCCCTGCCCGGAGTTTTACATCCTTACCCGAAGTTTAAAAACCGGAGCCCGAAGTTTAGGAACCCAAAACCCGGAGTTAGTGAACCGGAACCCGGAGTTTGGGGACTGGAACGCGGAGTTTGGGAACCGAAACCAGGAGTTTGAGACCCGGAACCCGGAGTTTTAAAACCCTGCCCGGAGTTTTGAGACAGGAACACGGAGTTTGGAACCATACCGGAGTATGGCAACCGGGTCCCGGAGTTTGGAAACCTGAAGCCGGAGTTCGGGAACCGGACCCCGGAGTTTGGCGGTCAAGTATGTCAAGGGGGAATACAGGCCCGCAACCACTTCCTCGGTATGGCCATTATTTCCGGAATTAGAGGCTGAAATATTATAGGTACCAAAAAATTGAGGTTAAAAAAAGTGCGACGGATTTGCCGGATATTAGCGGTGATTCCTAGGCAACCTGTGGGGATGCTACAGTTAAAAGTGTGGTCCTCTGAGTCGCTTCGTTTTCCTTGTGTAAAAAAATTGTTTTGAAAGGTCAAACTGACCATTTTTTTTTATTCTGCCGGCCTCTCGCGTCCAAACGAACGGGGATAGACAGTTGTCCTTTATACTGAAGATAGAGTTCGACGAGCTGTATTCAACGGAATGTCGGCGGAATAGTGGTTTAACCCTTTCCCTTTTTTTCTCGAAAATCAGTTTGTGTTCGCGATTGCCATTTTGATGCTATCGTGTAAGAAGTCAAGGGGGAATACGGAGCCACATTATCAAATTTTCAAAAATATTTCATACTAAAAATTTTCAAAAAAATTCCAAAAAATATTTCCAAAAAAATTTTTCAAAAAAAAATTTTTCAAAAAAAATTTCAAAAAAATTTTTAACAAATTTTAAGAAGAATTTCAATTTTGAAAAAAATTTTTTCCGAATTTTTTTTCAAATTAATTTTTGAATTTCTTTCAATTTTAAAATTTTTTTCATATTTTTTGAAATTTTTTTTTGTAAAATTTTCTTGAAAACATTTTTAAATTTTTAAAAATTTTCTTTTTTATATCTTTGAAAATTTTTAAAAATTTTATGTAATGTTTTTTGAAAAATTATTTTTTTTTCAGTTTCTTTTATAATTTTTTTTTATTTTTAATATTTTGACAATTTTATACTCTTTTGTAGAATTTTTTCACAAATTTTTTGAAATCTCTTGAAAATACTTTTTTCAAAAGTGTTGTTTTAAATTATTTTTTGAAAATTGCCTTTTTTGGAAATCGTTTTGAATTTTTACAATTCATTTCTTCATTTTTTTAGTTTAGGACCTGCAAATCTGAGTTGATGACAGGAACCCGCATTTTGGGTTACGAACCCGACGATTGGGTCTCGAAACCCGGTGTTTGCAATTCTGATTTTGGGAACAGGAACCGGAAATTGGGAACCGGAACACGGAGTTTGGGATAAGGCGTTTGGGACCATATACAGGAGTATTCGAAGCGGGACCCGGAATTTGTAAATCGGTAGCAGTAATTTGGAACACCTATCCCGAGATAGTGACACGGAATACGGAGATTTGGAACCCTACGCGGAGTATGGGAAAGGAAACCGCAGTTTGGGAACTGTAAAACGGAGTTTCCGACCCCGGAACCCGGAGATTGGGAAACGGAACCAGAGTTTGTGCACTGTAACCCGGGGGTTGGGAACCGGAACTTGGAATTTGGGAACCGGACGCCGGAATTTGGGAACTGGAACCCGGAGTTTGCGACCCGGAATCCGGAGTTTGGGAACCGGAACCCGGAGTTTGGTAACCAGAACTCGGAGTTGTGACGCGGAACCCGAAGATTCCGAGGCCGGGACCCGGAGTCTGGGACCCGGAACCCGGAGTCTGGGAGCAGAAACCCGGAGTTTGGGAAACGAAACCCGGAGTTTGCGACTCGGAACCCGGAGTTTTAACCTGAACCCGGAGTTTGGGAACCGGAAACCGGAGTTTGGGAACCGAAACCAGGAGTTTGGCAAAAGGAAGCCGGAGTTCGTGAACTGGAACCCGGAGTTTAGGACCCGGAACCCGGAGATTGAAAATCGCAACCCGGAGTTTTGGACTCGGAACCCGAAATTTGGGACCCGGAACGCGGAGTTCGTGAACTGAAACGAGAAGTTTGGAAACCGTAACCCGGAGTTTGGGAACAGGAACCCGGAGTTTGGGACGCGGATCCCGGAGTTTGTGAACCGGAACCCGTCGTTTTGGGAACCGGAACTCGGACTTTGGGACCTGGACCCGGAGTTTGTGAAGTGGAACCAGGAGTTTGGGACCGGAAACCGGAGTTTGGGATTCGGACCCCGGAGTTTGGGAACCGGAACCCCGAGATTGGGACCCGAAACCCGGAGTTTGTGAAATGAAAACCGGAGCTTGGGAACCGGAACCCGGATTTTGGGAACGGAACCCGGACTTACCTACCCCGGAACCAGGAGTTTCCGACCACGGGACCCGGAGTTTCCGACCCCGGAACAATGAGTTAGGGAACCGGAATCCTGAGTTTCTGAACTTGACCACGGAGTTTGGGAACCGGACCCTGGAGTTTGGGAACCGGAACCCGGAGTTTGCGTGTCCGAAACCCGGGTTTTGCGACTCCGGGACCTGGAATTTGGGAACCGGAACCTGGAATTTGGGTCAACTGAACCGGAGTTAGGGATCCGGCACCCGGAGTTTCCAACCCCCGGAACCCACAATTTGGGAACCGGAACCCGGAGTTTCCGACCCAGAAACACGGAGTTTGCGAACATGAATAGGATTTTAGGACGCGGACCCCGGATTTTGGGACCCGGAAGCCGGATTTTGTGATCTGGAACCCGGAGTTTTGGTGCCGGAAACCGGAATTTGTGAACTGGAACCCAGAGTTTGGGACACGGAAACCGGAGTTTTTGACGCGGAACCCGGAGTTTTTGACGCGGAACCCGGAGTTTGCGACCCGGAACCTGGAGTTTAGGAACCGGAAAAAGGAGTTTGGAAAACGGAACCCGGACTTTGGGAACTGCAACCCGGTGTTTGGAATCCTGTCCGGAGTTTGGCAACCGGAACCTGGAGTTTTAGAACCCTACCCTCAGTTTAGGAACCTGTATCCGGAGATTTGGAAACCAAAACCCGGAGTTTGGGAACGGAACCCGGAGTTTGTGAATCGGAACCCGCAGTTTGTATAGCGGAACCCCGAATCTGGGACCCTGAACCCGGAATTTGCGTTCGCGGAACACAGAGTTTGGGACCCGGAACCCGAGGTTTGGTAACCGGAACCCGGAGTTCGGGAACAGGAACCCAGAGTTTGGGAACTGGAATCCGGAGTTTTTATTCCTGCCCGGAGTTTGTGAGCCGGAACCCGGAGTTTTAGACACCTACCCGGAGTTTAGGAACTTGAATCAGGAGTGTTGGAACCCAAAACCCGGAGTTTGGGAACGCAACCCGGAGTTTTACAACCCTACCCCAAGTTTAGGAACTGGAGCCCGAAGTTTTGGAACCCAAAACCCGGAGTTAGTAAACAGCAACCCGGAGTTTGGGGACTGGAACACGGAGATTGGGAACCGGAACCCGGAGTTTGAGACCCGGAACCCAGAGTTTTGAAAACCTCTAGGAGTTTGGAACCCTACCGCAGTATGGCAAACTTGACCCGGGGTTTGGAAACCGGAACCCGGAGTTTGGAAACAGGAGCCCGGAGTTTGGAAACCTGAACCCAGAGTTAGGGGACTGGAAATGGGAGTTTGGAGTCCTGCCCGGAGTTTAAGCATCGGAACAGGTAGTTTTAGAACCCTACCCGGAGTTGGAACACAAAACCCGCAGTTTGGGGACGCAACCCGGTGTTTTGTATCCTGCTCGGAGTTTTACAACACTACCCGAAGTTTAGGAACCGGAGCCAGAAATTTTGGAACCCAAAACCCGGAGTTAGTGAAGCGAAACCCGGAGTTTTGCGACTGGAACGGGGAGTTTGGGAACCGGAACCCAGAGTTTGAGTCCCGGAACCCGGAGTTTTGGGACAGGAACCCGGAGTTTGGAACCCTACCGGAGTATGGCAACCTGGACCCGGAGTTTCGAAACCGGAACCCGGAGTTTGGAAACATGAACCCGGAGTTCGGGAACCGGAACCCGGAGTTTGGGAACTTGAAATCGGAGTTTGGAGTCCTGCCCGCAGTTTGGGCACCGGAACCCGTAGTTTTGGAACCCTACCCGGAGTTTAGGAAACTTAATCCGGAGTTTTCGAACCCAAAACCAGGAGTTTGGGATCCGAAACCCGGATTTTGGGAACGGAACCCGGAGTTTTGGAACCCTGCCAGAAATTTGGGAACCGGAACACGGATTTCGGATCCCTACCCGGAATTTAGGATTATATAGGGAATCCAAATCTGTGTGGATTACATGGATGGATTACATGTGATCCAAATACGTGGATAACATATGTGATCCAATTATGCATGGATTACATATATAATTCAAATCTGTATGGAATAGATGTGTAATACAATTATAAATGAATTACATTGGTAATCCAATTATAGATGGATTACATATGTGAACCAATTATGGATGGATTACGTATGTAATCCAATTTTGTGTGGAAAACATGTATAATCCAATTTTGGATGGATTACATATGACATCCAAATCTGTGTGGATTACATATGTAATCCAAATATGGATGGATTACATATGTCATCCAAATATGGATGGATTACATATGTGATCCAAATATGGATGGATTACATATGTGATCCAATTATGGATGGATTACATTGGTAATCCAAATCTGAGTGGATTACATATGTAATCCTATTATGGATGGATTACATGTGCAATCCAATTATAGTTGGGTTACATACGTAATCCCAGTCTGTGTGGATTACATATGTAATCCAATTATGTATGGATTACATTTGTAATCCAATGATGGATGGATTACATACGTAATCCAAATCTACGTTTATTACATACGTAACCCAATTATGGATTACATCATATATGATCCAAATACGTGGATTACATATGTGAACCAATTATGGATGGAATTTATTTATTTATTTACGGAGATACGGTGATTGGGGCCCGTAGTTTTGGAGCCGGAGCCCGGGGTTTGTAACAAGGAGTTTGGTACTCGGAAACCGGAGTTCGGTACCCGGAACCAGGAGTTTGTTACACTGAACCCGGAGTTTGGTACCCGGAACTTGGAGTTTGGGACCCGAAACTTGGAGTTTTGCACCCGGAACCCTCAGTTTGGTACCCCTAGTTTCGGAGTTGGAGCCCGGAGTTTGCAAACCAGAACCCGTAGTTTGGGAAGCGTAAGCCGGAATTAAGGAAGCGGAACCCGTGGTTTTGGTGCTGGAGTTTGCAAACCTGAATCTCGTGTTTTATAACCCCTACCCGGAGTTGGGGACCGGGAACCCGGAGTTTTGGAAGCCCTACCTGTAGTTTGGTTCCCGGAACCCAGAGTTGGGAACAGGAAACGGTAGTTTGATCCACGGACCCGGAGTTTGCGGCCCGGAACCCGCAGTTTGCGACCAGGGACCCGGAGCTTAAGAACCGGAACCCGGAGATTTAGAATCCTACCCGGAGAGTAGGAACCGGAACCCGGAGTTTTGGAAGCCAAAACCCGGAGTTTGGGAACGGATCCCGTATTTTGGGAACCGGAACCCGGAGTTTCTGAAGAGTAACCCGCAGTTTGGGCACCGGAACCCGGAGTATGGTTACCGGTACCCGGAGATTGGAAACCTACCGGTTTATGGCAAACGGAACCAGGAGTTTGGTAACCGGAACCCGGAGTTCGGGAACCGGTACCCAGAGTTTGGAAACTGGAACCCGGTGTTTTAGAAACCTACCCGGAGTTTAGGAACCTGAATCCCGAGTTTGGGAACCGGAACCAGGAGTTTGGGGACTGGAACGCGGAGTTTGGGAACCGTAACCCGGAGTTTGAGACCCTGAACCCGGAGTTTTGAAACACTGCCCGATGTTTTGGGACTGGAACCCGGAGTTTGGAACAATACCGGAGTATGGCAACCGTGACCCGGTGTTTGGAAACCGGATCCCGGAGTTTTGTATCCCTTCCCGGAGTTTTACAACCCTATCCGAAGTTTAAAAACCGGAGCCCGAAGTTTTGGAACCCAAAACCCGGAGTTAGTGAACCGGAACCCGGAGTTTGGGGACTGGAACGCGGAGTTGGGAACCGAATCCAGGAGTTTGAGACTCGGAACCCGCAGTTTTGAAAACCTGCCCGGAGTTTTGAGACAGGAACCCGGAGATTGGAACCCTACCGGAGTATGTCATCCGGGACCCGTAGCTTGGAAACCGGAACCCGGAGTTTGGAAACCTGAACCCGGAGTTCGGGAACCGGAACCCGCAGTTTGGGAACTGGAAATCGGTGTTTGGATTCCTGCCCGGATTTTGGGCACCGGAACGCGGAGTTTTAGAACCCTACCCGGAGTTTAGGAAACTTATTCCGGAGATTTCGAAACCAAAACCCGGAGTTTGGGAACCGGAACCCGGAATTTTGGAACCCTGCCCGACATTTGGGAACCGGAACGCGGGTTTTCGATCCCTACCCGGAATTTAGGATTATATACTTAATCCAAATCTGTGTGGATTACATGGATGGATTACATGTGATCCAAATACGTGGATAACATATGTGATCCAATTATGGATCGATTAAATATATAATTCAAATCTGTATGGAATAGATGTGTAATACAATTATAAATGGATTACATTGGTAATCCAATTATAGATGGATTACATATGTGAGCCAATTATGGATGGATTACGTATGTAATCCAATTTTGTGTGGAAAACATGTATAATCCAATTGTGGATGGATTACATATGACATCCAAATCTGTGTGGATTTCATATGTAATCCAAATATGGATGGATTACATAAGTCATCCAAATATGGATGGATTACATGTGTGATCCAAATATGGATTGATTACATATGTGATCCAATTATGGATGGATTACATTGGTAATCCAAATCTGAGTGGATTACATATGTAATACTATTATGGATGGATTACATGTGCAATCCAATTATAGTTGGATTACATACGTAATCATATTTGTGGATTACATATGTAATCCAATTATGGATAGAAAGGGGATAGACAGTTGTCCTTAATACTGAAGAAAAAGTTCGACGAGCTGTATTCAACGCACTCTTCGGCTTTGTTCTTACTACA
Source organism: Periplaneta americana (assembly GCA_025594305.2). NCBI lineage: Eukaryota > Metazoa > Arthropoda > Insecta > Blattodea > Blattidae > Periplaneta > Periplaneta americana. The sequence goes on along the minus strand of JAJSOF020000007.1, from coordinate 179,357,294 downwards.
CGCACTGCGGAATTATAGCGGCTACAATGTCGGCGGAATGGTGGTTTAACCCTTCCCCTTTTTTTTTTATCGAAAATCAGTTTGTGTTCGCGATTGCCATTTTGATGCTATCGTGTTACAAGTAAGTCAAGGGGGAATACGGGGCCGCATCCCGTTCCTCGGTATGGCCATTATTTCCGGAATTAGAGACAGAAATATTTTAGATACCCAAAAATTGAGGTTAGAAAAAAGTGCGACGGATTTGCCGGATATTAGCGGTGATTACTAGGCAACCTGCGGGGATGCTACAGTTAAAAGGGCGGGGATCTGAGTCGCTTCTTTTTCCTTGTGAAAAAAAATTCTGTTTTGGAAGGTCAAAATGATCATTTTTTTTTTAATTTTGCCTGCCTCTCGCATCCAAACGAATTGGGATAGACAGTTGTCCTTTATACTGAAGATGGAGTTCGACGAACTGTATTCAACGCACTCTTCGGCTTTGTTCTTACTACACGCACTGCGGAGTTATGGCGGCTAGAATGTCGACGGAATGGTGGTTTAACACTTCCCCTTTTTTTCTCGAAAATCTGTTTGTGTTCGCGATTGCCATTTTGATGCTATCGTGTAAGAAGTGAGTCAAGGGGGAATACGGAGCCGCATTGTCAAATTTTCAAAAATATTTAATACTAAAAATTTTCAAAAAAAATCAAAAAAATATTTAAAAAAAAATAAAAAAAAAGTTTTTGAAAAAAATTAAAAAAAAAACAAATTTTAAAAAGAATTTCAATTTTGAAAAATTTTTCTGAATTTTTTTTCAAATTTATTTTTGAATTTCTTTCAATTTTTTAATTTTTTTCATATTATCTTGAAAATTTTTTTTGTAAAATTTTCTTGAAAACATATTTTTAAATTTTCCAAAATTCTCTTTTTTTATCTGAAAATTTTTAAAATTTTTATGTAATGTTTTTTTGAAAAATTGTTTTTAGTTCCTTTTATAATTTTTTTTTTTAATTTTTTTAAATTTTTGACAATTTTATACTCTTTTGTAAATTTTTTTTCACAAATTTTTTAAATCTCTTGAATATATTTTTTCGAAAGTGTTGTTTTAAATTATTTTTTGAAAATTGCCTTTTTTTTTGGAAATCGTTTTGAATTTTTACAATTTATTTCTTGATTTTTTTAGTTTAGGACCTGCAAATCTGAGTTTATGACAGGAACCCGCATTTTGGGTTACGAACCCGACGATTGGGTCTCGAAACCCGGTGTTTGCAATTCTGATTTTGGGAACAGGAACCGGAAATTGGGAAAAGGAACCCGGAGTTTTGGACCCAAAGTTTGGGAACCGGAACACGGAGTTTGGGATAAGGCGTTTTGAGACCATTTACAGGAGTATTCGAAGCGGGACCCGGAATTTGTTAATCGGAAGCAGAAGTTTGGAACCCCTATCCCGAGATAGCGACACGGAATACGGAGATTTGGATCCCTACCCGGAGTTTGGGAACTGTAAAACGGAGTTTCCGACCCCGGAACCCGGTGTTTGGGAAACGGAACCAGAGTTTGTGCACTGTAACCCGGGGTTGGGAACCGGAACTCGGAATTTGGGAACCGGACACCGGAATTTGGGAACCGGAACCCGGAGTTTGGGACCCGGAATCCGTAGGTTGCGAACCCGGATCATGGACCTTGGGAACCTGAACCCGGAGTTTGGGAACCGGAACCCGGAGTTTGAGAACAGGAACACGGAGTATGGGACTGGAACCCGGAATTTGGGAACTGTAACCCGGAGCTTGGGACCCGGAATCCGGAGTTTGCGACTGATTAACCCGGAGTTTGATAACCGGAACGCAGAATTTGGGAACAGGAACCCGGATTTTGGGAACGGAACCCGGAGTTTGGGACCGGAACCCGGAGTCTGGGACCGGAACCCGGAGTTTGTGGAACGAACCCGCAGATTGGGAATCGATACCGGGAGTTTGGGACTCGAAACCCGGAGTTTGGGACCCGAAACCCGGAGTTTGGGAACCGGACACCGGAGTTGGGACCCGGAACCCGGAGTTTGCGATACCGCAACCCGCAGTTTGTGAAACGGAACCCGTCGTTTGGGATACGCAACCAGGAGTTTGGGACCCTTAACCCTGAGTTTGTGAACCGGAACCCTGTGTTTGGAAACCGGACCCGGGAGTTTGGGAACCGGAACCCAGAGTTTGGAAACTAGAACCCGGAGTTTGTATTCCTGCCCGGAGTTTGTATACCGGAACCCGGAGTTTTAGAAACCTACCCGGTGTTTAGGAACCACAATCCGGAGTTTTGGAGTTCGCGACTCTGGAAACCGGGGATTACGACTCCGGAACCCGGAATTTGGGAACCGCGAACCGGAATTTGGGAACCGGCTCCCGGAGTTTGGTTCAACGCACCGGAGTTTGGGATCTGGAACCCGGAGTTTCCTAGCCCGGAGTTTGGGTACCGGTACCCGGAGATTGGAACCCTACCGAATTATGGCAAACGGAACCCGGTGTTTGGAAACCGGAACCCAGAGTTTGGGAACTGGAACCCGAATTTTGTATTCCTGCCCGGAGTTGGTGAACCGGGACCCGGAGTTTTAGAAACCTACCCGGTGTTTAGGAACCTGAATCCGGAGTTTTGGAACCCAAACCCGTAGTTTGGGAACGCAACCAGAGTTTGTGAATCGGAACCAGGAGTTTGTGTAGCGTAACCCGGAATTTGGGACACGGAACCTGGAGTTTGCGACCCAGGAACACGGAGTTTGGGACCAAGAAGCCAGAGTTTGGGTACTGGAATCCGGAGTTTGTGAAGAGGAACACGCACTTAGGGAACCGGAACCCGGAGTTTGGGTAATGGAACCCGGAGATTGGAACACTACCGGATTATGGCAAACGGAACCCGGAGTTTGGAAACCGGAACCCGCAGTTCGGGAACAGGAACCCAGAGTTTGGGAACTGTAACCCGGAGTTTGTATTCCTGCCCGGAGTTTGTGAACCGGAACCCGGGGTTTTAGAAACCTACTCGGAGTTTAGGAACCTGAATCCGGAGTTTTGGAACCCAAAACCAGCAGTTTGGGGAAGCAACCCGAAGTTTTGTATTCTGCTCGGAGTTTTACAACACTACCCGAAGTTTAGGAACCGGAGCTCGAAGTTTTGGAAACCAAAACCCGGAGTTAGTGAAGCGAAACCCGGAGTTTGGCGACTAGAACGCGGAGTTTGGGAACCGGAACACGGAGTTTGAGTCCTGGAACCCGGAGTTTTGGGACAGGAACCCGGAGTTTGCAACCCTACCGGAGTATGGCAACCTGGACCCGGAGTTTGGAAAACGGAACTCGTAGTTTGGAAAACTGAACCCGGAGTTCGGGAACCGGAACCCGGAGTTTGGGAACTGGAAATCGGAATTTGGAGTCCTGCCCGGAGTTTGGGCACGGGAACCCGAAATTTTAGAACCCTACCCGGAGTTTATGAAACTTAGTCCGGAGTTTTCGAAACCAAAACCCGGAGTTTGTGAACCGGACCCGGATTTTGGTAACGGAACCCGGAGTTTTGGAACCCTGCCCGATATTTGGGAACCGGTACCCGGATTTCGGATCCCTACCCGGAATTTAGGTTTATATACGGAATCCAAATCTGTGTGGATTACATGGATGGATTACATGTGATCCAAATACGTGGAAAACATATGTGATCCAATTATGGATGGATTACATATATAATTCAAATCTGTATGGAATAGATGAGTAATACAATTATAAATGAATTACATTGGTAATGGAATTATAGATGGATTACATATGTGAGCCAATTATGGATGGATTACGTATGTAATCCTAATCTGTGTGGAAATCATGTATAATCCAATTGTGGATGGATTACATGACATCCAAATCTGTGTGGATTGCATATGTAATCCAAATATGGATAGATTACATAAGTGATCCAGATATGGATGGATTACATATTTGATCCAATTATGGATGGATTACATTGGTAATCCAAATCTGAGTGGATTACATATGTAATTCTATTATGGATGGATTACATGTGCAATCCAATTATAGTTGGATTACATATGTAATCCTAATCTGTGTGGATTACATACGTAATCCATTTATGTATGGATTACATTTGTAATCCAATTATGGATGGATTACATTTGTAATCCAATGATGGATGGATTACATACGTAATCCAAATCTACGTGGATTACATACGTAACCCAATTATGGTTTACATAATATATGATCCAAATACGTGGATTACATATGTGATCCAATTATGGATGGAATTTATTTATTTACGGAGATACGGAGATTGGGGCCCGTAGTTTTGGAGCCGGAGCTCGGAGTTTGTAACAAGGAGTTTGGGACTCGGAAAGCGGAGATTGGTACCCGGAACCAGGAGTTTGTTACCCTGAATCCGGAGTTTGGTACCCGGAACTTGGAGTTTGGGATCCGAAACTTGGAGTTTGGGACCCGGAACCCTCAGTTTGGTACCCCTAGTTTCAGAGTCGGAGCCCGGAGTTTGGGATCCGGAGTTTGGTAATCAGAACCCGTAGTTTGGGAAGCTTAAACCGGAGTTAGGGAAGCAGAACCCGTGGTTTTGGAGCTGGAGTTTGCAAACCGGAATCTGGTGTTTTGGAACCCCTACCCGGAGTTAGGGACCCGGAACCCGGACTTTTGGAAACCCTACCTCTAGTTTGGTTCCCAGAACCTAGAGTTTGGAACAGGAACCGGGAGTTTGGCCCACGGACCCGGAGTTTGGGGTATGGAACCCGCATTTTGCGACCAGGGACCCGGGGTTTAAGAACCTGAAACCGGAGATTTAGAATCCTACTAGGAGAGTAGGAACCGGAACACGGAGTTTGGGAACCGCAACCCGGAGTTTGGGACCCGGAACCCGGAGTTTGTGAACTGCAACGAGGAGTTTGGAAATCGTAACCCGAAATTTGGGAACAGGACCCCTGAGTTAGGGAACAGGACCCCGGAGTTTGGGACGCGCAACCCGTTTTTTGTGAACCGGAACCCATCGTTTGGGAACCGGAACCCGGAGTTTGGGACCCCGACCCGGAGTTAGTGAACTGGAACCAGGAGTTTGGGACCGGAACCCGTAGTTTGATAATCGGACCCCGGAGTTTGGGAACCGGAACCCGGAGATTGGGACCCCGAACCCGGATTTTGTGAACTGGAACCCGCAGCTTGGGAACCGGAACCCGGATTTTGGGACCGGAACCCGGACTTTCCTACCTCGGAACCGGATATTAGCGGTGATTACTAGGCAACCTGCGGGGATGCTACAGTTAAAAGGGCGGGCCTCTGAGTCGCTTCTTTTTCCATGTGTAAAAAAATTCTGTTTTGGAAGGTCAAAATGATAATTTTTTTTAATTTTGCCGGCCTCTCGCATCGAAACGAACTGGCATAGACAGTTGTCCTTGATATTTAAGATAGAGTTCGGCGAGCTGTATTCAACGCACTCTTCGGCTTTGTTCTTACTACACGCACTGATGAGTTATGGCGGGTAGAATGTCGGCGGAATGGTGGTTTAACCCTTCCCCTTTTTTCTCGAAAATCAGTTAGTGTTCGCGATTGCCATTTTGATGCTATCGTGTAAGAAGTCAAGGGGGAATACGGAGCCAAATTGTCAAATTTTGAAAAATATTTCATACTAAAAATTTTCAAAAAAATTCCAAAAAAAAATATTTCCAAAAAAATTTCTCAAAAAAAAAATTTTCAAAAAAAATTTCAAAAAAATTTTGACACAAATTCCGAATTTTTTTTTTTTAAATTTTTGAATTTTTTAATTTTTTTCATATTTTTTGAAAATTATCTTGAAAACATTTTTAAACTTTCCAAAATTCTCTTTTCTTATATCTTTGAAAATTTTTAAAAATTTTATGTAATGTTTTTTTGAAAAATTACTTTTTTTCAGTTTCTTTTACAATTTTGTTTTATTTTTTTTAATTTTTTGACAATTTTATACTCTTTGGATATTTTTTTTTCACAAATTTTTTGAAATCTCTTGAAAATACTTTTTTCAAAAGTGTTGTTTTAAATTATTTTTGAAAATTGCCTTTTTGGAAAACATTTTCAATTTTTACAATTCATTTCTTGAATTTTTTAGTTTAGGACCTGCAAATCTGAGTTTATGACAGGAACCCGCATTTTGGGTTACGAACGCGACGATTGGGTCTCGAAACCCGGTGTTTGGAACTCTGATATTGGGAACAGGAACCGGAAATTGGGAAACGGAATCCGTAGTTTTGGGCCCAAAGTTTGGGAAACGGAACACGGAGTTTGGGATAAGGCGTTTTTAGATCATATACAGGAGTATTCGAAGCGGGACCCGGAATTTGTAAATCGGAAGCA
>JAJSOF020000007.1:179285829-179332003 GCA_025594305.2 Periplaneta americana | reverse complement strand
ACTTACTTCTTACTCGATAGCATAAAAATAACAATCGCCATAACTCCGCAATACGTATACTTGCAAGAAAGCCGATGAGTGCGTTGAATACATCTCGTTCAACGCTACTTTCAGAATAAATGACAACTCTCAATACCCGCGCTTCTGGACGGGAGACGCCAGCAAAATTAAAAAAATGATCATTTTGACCTTCCAAAACAGATTTTTCTACACAAGGAAAAGAAGCGGCACAGAAGGCCGCACTTTTAACTGTAGCATCTCCGCATCTTCCTAGTAATCACAGCAAAAATCCATCAAATACGTCGCACTATTTTCTAGACCCAGTTTTTGAGTACCTAAAATATTTTAGTCTCTAATTAAGGAAATAATGGCCATACAGAGGAACGGGATGCGGCCCTGCATTCCCCCTTGACTTACTTCTTACACGATAGCATCACAATGGCAATCACGAACACTTTCTAATTTTCGAGACATTCTAGCCGCCATAACTCCGTAATACTTAATGTTACAACAAAGCCGATGAGTGCGTTGAATACAGCTCGTCCAACTCTGTCTTCAGTATAAAGGACTACTCTCTATCCCCGCACTTTTGAACGGGACAGGTCGGCAAATTAAAAAAAAAATTATCATTTTGACCTTCCAAAACAGACTTTTTTCTACACACGTAAAAGCAAAGCGGCTCACAGGCCCGCTCTTTTAACTGCAGTATCCCCGCATCTTCCCTAGAATTCACAGCAAAAACCACCAAATCCGTCGCACTTTCTCTAGCCCCAGTTTTTAGGTACCTAAAATATTTTGAGTCTCTAATTATGGAAATAATGGCCATACCGAGTAACGGTATGCGGCCCTGTATTCCCCCTTGACTTACATCCTACGCGATAGCATCAAAATAGGAATCGCGAACACTTTCTGATTTTCGAGAGTAAAAGGGTACATCGACTATTTCGCCGACATTCTGGAAGCCATAAATACGCAATACGTATAGTTACAACAACGCCGATGAATGCGATGGATACAGTTCGTCCAACTCTTTCTTCAGTATAACGGACAAATCTCTATGCCTTCGGTTTGGGACGGGAGAGAACTTTCAAAACAGACTTTTTTCTACACATGGAGAACGAAGCGGCTCAGAGGCCCGCTCTTCACACTGTAGCATCCCCGCATCTTCTCTAGTAATCACCGCAAAAATCCACCAAATCCGTCGCTTTAGCCCCAATTTTTGGGTACCTAAAATATTTGAGTCTCTAATTAAGGAAATAATGGCCATACCGAGGATCGGGATGCGTCCCTATATTCCCCCTTGATTTACTTCTTACACGATAGCGTCAAAATGGCAATCGCGAACACTTTCTGATTTCCGAGAAAAATAGGGGAAGGGTTTAAACCACTATTCCGGCGACATTCTGGCCGCCATAACTGCGCAACGCGTATAGCTACAACATAGCCGATGAGTGTGTTGAATGCAGCTCGTCCAAATCTATCTTCAGTATAAAGACAGCTCTCTATCCCCGCGCTTTTCGAGGGGAGAGGCCGGAAATTTTCAAAATGTGGTCACTTTGAACTCCCAAAACAGAATGTTTTCTACACAAGGAGAAGGAAAGGGCACAGAGGCCCACCTTTTTAACTGTAGCATCCCCGCATCTTCCTTAGTAAAAACCGCAAAAATTCACAAAATCCGTCGCAATTTTTTCTAGCCCCAATTTTCGGGTACCTAAAATATTTCTCTCTAATTAAGGAAATAATGGCCATACTAAGGAACGGGATGCGGCCATGTATTCCCCCTTCACTTACTTCTTACACGATAGCATCAAAATGGCAATCGCTAACACTTTCTGATTTTCAAGAGTAAAAGGGGAAAAACACTATTCCGCCGACATTCTGGCCGCCATAACTCCCCAATACGTATAGTTACAACAACGCCGATGAGTGCGTTGGATACAGTTCGTCCAACTCTTTCTTCAGTATAACGCACAACTCTCTATTCCAGCGGTTTTGGACGGGAGAGGCAGGAAAATTTCAAAATATTGTCATTTTGTCCTTCCAAAACAGACTTTTTCTACACATGGAGAACGAAGCGGCTCAGAGGCCAGCTCTTTTGCCTGTAGCATCCCCGCATCTTCCCTAGTAACCACCGCAAAAATCCACCAAATCCGTCGCACTTTTTTCTAGCATTAATTTTTGGGCACCTAAATTATTTGAGTCTCTAATTAAGGAAATAATGTCCATACCGAAGAGCAGGATGCGGCCCTGTTTTCCTCCTTGAGTTACTTATTACACGATAGCATCAAAATTGGAATCGCTAACTCATTCTGATTTTCGATAAAAAAAGGGGACATTCTAGCCGCCATAATTCCGCAATACGAACAGTTACAACAAATCCGATGATTGCGTTGAATACAGATCGTCCAACTCTATATTCAGTATAAAGGACAACCATCTAGCCCGAGCATTTGGACGGGAGATGCCGGCAAAATTAAAAAAAATGATCATTTTGAACTTCCAATACAGCCTTTTTTCTACACAAGGAGAAGGAAGCGGCTCAGTGGCCCGTCCTTTTAACTGTTGCATCCCCGCAGTTTGCCTAGTAATCACCGCAAATATCCACCAAATCCGTCGCACTTTTTTCTAGCCCCAATTTTTGGGTATCTAAAATATTTGAATCTCTAAATCCGGAAAATATTGGCCATACCGAGCACTACTTATAGCTAGAACAAAGGCGATCAGTGCGTTGAATACAGCTCCTCGAACTTTTTCTCCAGTATAAAGAGCAGAACTCTATCCCTGAGCGTTTGGACGGGAGAGGCCGGAAATTTCAAAAAATGGTCACTTTGACCTTCCAAAATAATTGTGTCTCTAATTCCGGAAATAATGGCCATATTGAGGAACGGGATGCGGCCCTGTATTTCCCCTTGATTAACTCTTACACGATAAAATCAAAAGGTCAATCGCGAAAAATTTCTGATTTTCGGGAAAAAATGGTAAGGGTTTAAACCAATATTTTGCCGACATTCTATAACTCCGCAGTACCTATAGCTAGAACAAAGCCATTGAGTGTGTTGAATACAATTTACCGATCTCTATCTTCAGTGTAAAGGACAACTCTTTCCCCGCGTGTTTGGACGGGAGAGCCCGGCGTACTTTCAAAAAAACCGTCATTTTGATCTACCAAAACACACTTTTTTCTACACAAGGAGAACGAAGCGGCTCAGAGGCCCGCCGTTTTCACTGCAACATACCCGATATCTTCCCTAGTAATCACCGCAAAAATCCACCAAATCCGTCGCACTTTTTTCTAGCCCCAATTTTTGGGTACCTAAAATATTTGAGTCCTTAATTTCCGGAAATGATGGCCGTACCGAGGAACGGGATGCGGCCCTGTATTCCCCCTTGACTTACTTCTTACACGGTACCATCAGAATGGCAATCGCGATAACTTTCTCACTTTCGAGATAAAAAGGAGATGGGTTTGAACCACTATTCCGCCGACATTCTACAACTCCGCAGTTCTTATAGCTAGAACAACGCCGATAAGTGCGTTGAATACAGCTCGTCGAACTCTGCCTTCAGCATAAAGGACAACTCTTTATCCCCGCGCGTTTGGACGGGAGAGGGCGACATATTTTCAAAAAATTTTCATTTTGACCTTCCAAAACAGATTTTTTTCTACACAAGGAAAACGAAGCGTCTCAGAGCCCCGCTTTTTGAACTGTAGCATCCCTGCAGCTTCCCTAGTAATCACCAGCACAAATCTACCAAATCCGGCGCGCTTTTTTCTAGTCTCTATTTTTTAGTACCTAATATATTTTAGTCTCTATTTCCGGAAATAATGGCCATGCCGGGGAACGGGATGCGGCCCTGTATTCCCCCTTGACTTACTTCTTACACGATAGCATCGAAATGGCAATCGCAAACTCCCTGATTTTCGAGAAAAAAGGGTGATTGTTTTAAAACATTATTCCGCCGACATTCTATGACTCCGCAGTACGTATAGCTAGAACAAAACCGACAAGTGCGTTGAATAGAGATCGTCGAATTTCTATCTTCAGTATAAAAGGCAACTCCCTATACCCGCGCGTTTAGACGGGAGACGGAGGAAAAATTAAAAAAAAAAATGGTCATTTTTACCTTCCAAAACAGACTTTTCTCTAGACAAGGAGAACGTAGCAGCTCAGAGGCCCGCACTTTCAACTGTAGCATCACCGCATCATCCATACTAATCACCGCAATAATCGACCAAATCCGGCGCACTACTTTCTAGCACCAATTTTTGAGTAGCTAAAATAATTGATTCTGTAATTCCGGAAATAATTGCCATACCGAGGAAGGGGATTCGGCTCTTTATTCCCCCTTGACTTACTTCTTACACGATAGCATCAAAATTGTAATCGCGAACACTTTATGATTTTCGAGAAAAAAAGGGGAAGGGTTTAAACCACTATTCCGCCGACATTCTAGTCGCCATAACTCCGCAATACGTATAGGTACGACAAAGCCCAGGAAGGGGATGCGACCACTATTCCGCCGACATTCTAGCCGCCATAACTCCGCAATACGTATAGTTACGACAAAGCCGATGAGTGCGTGGAATACAGCTCGTCCGACACTATCTTCAGTATAAAGGACAACTCTCTATCCCCACGCTTTCGGACGGGAGAGGCCGGCAAAATTAAAAAAAAAAACGGTCATTTTGACCTTCCAAATCAGACTTCTTTCTACACAAGAAGAACGAAGCGGCTCAGAGTCCCGCCCTTTTAACTGTAGCATCCCCGCATCTTCCCTAGTAACCAGCGCAAAAATCCAGCAAATCCTGTACAGTTTTTTCTGGCCCAAATTTTTCGTTTTTTTTTTAATATTTGAGTCCCTAATTCCGAAAATAATGGCCATACCGAGGAACGGGATGCGGCCCTGTATTCCTCCTTGACTTACTTCTTACACGATAGCATCAAAATGACAATCGCGAACATTTTCTGATTTTCGAGTAAATCTAGCATTCTAGCCGCCATATCTCCCCAGTACGTACAGCTAGAACAAATCCGATGAGTGCGTTGTATACAGCTCGTCGAAATCTTTCTTCAGTGTAAAGGACAACTCTCTATCACCGCGCGTTTGGGTGGGAGAGGCCGGAAAATTAAAAAAATGGTCATTTTGACCTTCCAAAAGAGACTTTTTTCTAAACAAGGAGAACGAAGCGGCTCAGAGGCCCGCCCTTTGAACTGTAGCATTCCTGCATCTTCCCTAGCAATCACTGCAACAATCCACCACATCCGGCACACTTTCTTCTACCCTCAATTTTTGGGTACCTATAATATTTGAGTCTCTATTTCCGGAAATAATGGCCATACCGAGGAACGGGATGCGGCCCTGTATTCCCCCTTTACTTACTTCTTACACGATAGCATCAAAATGGCAACCGCGAACACTTTCTGATTTTCGAGAATAAAAGGGGACAACTCTCTGTCCCCGCGCGTTGGTCGGGAGAAGTCGGCAAAATTACCAGAAATGGTAATTTTGACCTTAAAAAACAGACTTTTTTTCTAGACAAGGAGAACGAAGCGGCTCAGAGTCCCCCCCCTTTTAACTGTACTATTCCCGCATGTTCCCTAATAATCACCGCTAAAATCGAGTAAATCCGTCGCACTTTTTCTAGTCTTAATTTTTGGGTCCCTAAAATATTTTAGTCTCTAAATCCGGAAATAATGGCCACACCGAGAAATTGGATGCGGCCCTGTATTCCTCCTTGACTTACTTCTTACACGATAGCATTAAAATTGCAATCGCGAACACTTTCTGATTTTCGAGAAAAAATGGGTAAGGTAAACCCTTCTCACTATTCCGCCGACATTCTTTCCGCCATGACTGCGCAGTACGTGCAGTTAGATCAAATCCTTTGAGTGCGTTGAATACAGCTCGTCCAACTCTATCTTCAGTAGAACGGACAACTCCCTATCCCCGCGTGTTTGGTCGGGAGAGGCAGGCAAATTTTCAAAAAATTGTCATTTTAACCTTAAAAAACAGACTTTTTTTCTACACAAGGAGAACGAAGCGGCTCAGAGGCCCGCCTTTTTAACTGTAGCATCCCTACATGTTCCCTAATAATCACCTCTAAAATCGAAAAAATCCGTGGCACTTTTTTCTTGCCTTATTTTTTGGGTACCTAAAATATTTGAGTCTCTAATTCCGGAAATAATGGCCATACCGAGGAACTGGATCCTGCCCTGTTTTCCCCCTGCCTTACTTCTTACACGATAGCAACAAAATGGCAATCGCGAACATTCTGGCCGCCATAACTCCGCAGTACTTGTAGTTAGAACAAAGCCGATGAGTGCGATGAATACAGATCGTCCAACTCTATCTTCAGTATAAAGGATTACTCTCTATTCCTGCGCGTTTGAACAGGAGAGCCCGGCAATTTTTCGAAAAAAAAAATTATCATTTTGACCTTCCGAAACAGACTTTTTTCTACAGAAGGCGAACGAAGAGGCTGAGAGGCCGGCCTTTTTAACTGTAGCATTCCCTCATGTTCCCTAATAATAACCTCTAAAATCGAGCAAATCTGTCGCATTTTTTTCTAGCCTTAATTTTTGGGCACCTTAGGCCTATGCGTAGGGGCTTCGCAGTTCCTGGCCAATCGCTGGGAAACGCGCCAACGGGAGGGAAATGTAACATGAAACGAGATACTTGAAACATTCTTCGGGGCATTGCGGTAACAGCCCCAGCGCCGGTAAACGCACCAACCGGCAAATGAGAGTGTCGAAACTTGCCTCGTGGTAAGCGTGGGCCGCCCCAACACAGGAAGACGCGGCAACGGGAAGAAAAATATACTTGCAACATGCCTCGGGGCTTTGTGGGATCAGCCCCAGCAACAGAAAACGCACGAACCAGCAAATGAGGTACTTGAAACATGACTCGGGCTAAGCGAATGCCGCCCCAGCGCTGGAAAACGCGGCAACGGGAGGAAAAGGAAATATGAAACAGTATTTGGGGCTGTGCGGGGGAAGCCCCAGCGCCGGAAAACGCGGCAACGGGAAGAAAAAGAAAGTTGAAACATTATTCGGGGCTCTTTGGGGGTTTACAAATTGCCGGAAAACGCGGCAAATGGGAGAAAAAGAAACTTGTAACATGATTTGGGGCTCTGCTGGGGTTGCCCCAGAGCCGGAAACGCGGCAAAAGGAAGAAAAAGAAATTTGAAACTTTATTCGGGGCTGCAAGGTGGTTGCCCAAGCGCCGGAAAACGCTCAATCGGAAAAAAGAGAAATTTGAAACATATTTCTTGGCTTTTCTGGATCAGCCCTAGCGCCGGAAAACGCACCAACCGGCAAATGAGAGACTCTAAACGTGCCTCGGGGCTAAGCGAGGGCCGCCCCAGCGCTCGAAAACGCGGCAACGGTAAGATAAAAAAACTTGAAACATGATTTAGAGCTCTGCGGGGGTTGCCCGAGCGCCGGCAAACGCGGCAACAGGAAAAAACAGAAACTTGAAACTAGCCTCGGGGCTTTGCGGGATCATCCCTAGCGCCGGACAACGCACCAACCGGCAAATGAGAGACTTGAAACGTGCCTCCGGCTAAGCAAGGCCGCCTCAGCGCTGGATAACGCGGCAACGGGAAGATAAAAATTGAAACATGATTCGGGGCTCTGCGGGGGTTGCCCCAGCGACGGAAAACTCGGCACCTGGAAAAAGAGAAACTCGAAACAAGCCTCGGGGCTCGGCTAAATTTTCCTAATATTTTCAAATTTTGAAAACAATTTGTAAAAGAATTTAAAAATATTTTATTATGCAAATATTTCAACGTAAGAAATTGTAAGTTTTTTTAATTAATTGTGACAAAGTGAACAGAGAAGAAAAGGAGGACAGATTAATAACAGGAAGATGGAGCAGACGTGGAGAATAGAGAGAGAGAGCAGAGTGGGTATAGAGAGGAGAGTGGACAGAGAAGACATAGTGGACAGATGGAGCACAGAGTGAGGGCAGAGAGGAAAAAGAGTGAACAGAGAGAACAGTGGTTATAGAGTAAGGACCGAGAGGACAGGGAGATTACGTGGTGGACAGAGGGGTGAGAGATAACAGCGAGGGAACAGTGAAAACAGAGGGTACAGGGAGAACAGAGAGTTCAGATAGAAGGACAGTGAGGACGAAATAATGACATAAATAGGACAGAGAGGACGGAGAGAGGACAAAGAGTGGGCAGAGAGAGGTCAGACAGGACGGAGAAGTAAGAGGAAGGACAAAGAAAATCCAGAGAGGACATTGACCAGAGGAAGGACAGAGGTTACATATAGAGGACAGGGAGATGTCAGGGTTTGGACAGAGTTAGAACAGAGAGGGAGGAGATGACAGACAGAAAAGGGAGGGGACAAAAATGCGTCTCATAAGAACACCACGTACGGCTGCAAATATTTTATAAATAACACATGCAGAACATTTGTTAGCTGTGGAAAGAATGAGAAGTTTATTTGCTCTCTTTTGTTCAGTTTCATCAAATCTAGTTACAAGATTTTAAAAGAAAGCCGACGATATACAGTGCACATGCTAATGTGCTGCGAACTTATCACGACTCGCGACTCAATTCATTCAATGGCTGAATTCATTACAAGTAATGAACTTTGTTCTTCGGTGTGGAAGTTCAAAGGTATGACGATTCGAGTTTAGTACTTTTCATTATGGTTAAGGAATTTCCTAACATCATCTCAAATACGTAGATAATTATGCATGATACAGTGGAGAAATATTGATTGATTTCGCGACTCCATGTACGAAATCGGAGTGCATTCTGACCCGGTAACATCTGCCTTGCTTATCCAGCGTGGAGAGTCTCTACTTATTCTGAAGAGTTCCCTCTTGCTTACGTGTTCTTCCCTTTCCAGGTCCATGCCTTGCATCAATATTTGATCACGGGAGGGAATAGCTTCTCTAGTGCCAGAGTTGGGAGTTTTGCCGAATCGGGAGTAGGGACAGGGGAAACTCTGACCCAGGGACTGGGGTTAAGAAGGTGGGAAGGGGGAGTTGTTCCCGTATTCCTCTAGTTAACGAAACTCTGCTCATCACATGTATATGTACATGACTGTAGACAAATCATAGCCTTAAAATACTGACAAACTGTTCTTTGTCTCAGTCTCCACAGAAGACTGTGTTTGTTCGTCGTACATTGAAACATAACAAAATTGAGATACGATGGCCTGCGTGGTCGCAAGGTTTGGTCAGGGACAATAATAATAATAATAATAATAATAATAATAATAATAATAATAATAATAATAATAATAATGTATTTATTAACACTACAATTAGATATACACCCGATGGCAGTGATATACAATATACAATAATAGCATTACAATAATTATGTTAATAAAATTTACAATAAATACAGTAATAAAAAATAAAATAAACGTAAATTTAATTCTAACTATAAATAAATGCAATAAACCTACAACTATAAATAAAAACTATACTATAATAATAGTCATAATAATAATAATAATAATAATAATAATAATAATAATAATAATAATAATAATAATAATAATAATAATAATAATAATAATAATAATAATAATAATAATAATAAGTAGCGCATAAATGTATATGTATAGTCCCATGGATTACAGATTTTTCATTCTTTTTTGTTATTGTTCTTTGCTATATTCCATCAACGACTTTCTCTGTAAGCACTTGCTGAAGTGGTATCGCTCACAGAGTCTATTACAGAGGCTGCATATGCAGTGAAGTGAGGTTCGTGGAAGTCTCTTTTTGTACATAATTTGTGGTGAAAACCATGTAATGCTAATCTTATTAGGGCACTGCGCATGTCGATGTTTGGGCCTGTCCAGATATGGTTCACCATGGCATCTGTAGCGTAGAAATCCGGAGGAATATCATTCTTCTTTTCTTGTCTTTTCCTAAGCAGTTCCGTCTCTTGGAGGGTAGATTGTACCTGTCTTCTTATCCTAAGGTCTTCAATGAGAAATGACTCTCTAGCCAGTTCATAAACTAGTCTCAAAGGTGTCCACATAGAATTCCAAGTATTATTTTTAGGATTCTCGCTTTGACTCCTTCCATGGCGGTTAGAACCGAGATCGTTAGGTGGTTCCAGAATTGGTCAAGGACAATAAGGATGCCTTTTCTGTATTCCTCCTGAAGGGAAGTAAAGTTGAAAGTTTACCATACACAAGAAACGTTATCCAAAATGACAGCACGAAAGGCAAAATTTCCCGATCATTCATAAGATAAGATACAATATAACAAATAAGAACGACGCACTAAAATCTCAACCATGAAAGATACAAATACAAACGATCCAAGAAATTTCATATATTACGAAATAGTTCAATGTACAGAAAGGTGCAGTGTCTTGAAGTCCACAAAAAGTTCAAACAATGTAGGCCTTAACGTTACTTGTGAAACAGTGCTCTGAAATATCAAAAAGAGAAAAAATTCAAGTATAAGGTAAATGTACCAAAGGCTGACACTTTAAGAAACAAATTATGAATTTTGCTTCATTACAAGCAAGTTAATTATTTATATGAGTTGGTATAGGTATCAGAGACAAGGTACTTATTTCTGTGAATTGGAGAATCACAAAAACAAAAGCTATATGAGGAGCATATATATATATATATATATATATATATATATATATATATATTTCAAATAACCATGTTACTTGCACCAATAGCTGACACATCAAAATCGCTTTGTCCAAAAGTTGACACTTATAAAACTTTTCTATATGACATATTAATTTATCACTGACGAATGAAACATTTATATTAAACAGTAGAGGAGAACTTGTCTTTGAAATATATCATACAATGTCCACAATTCGTAATACCGTTCTTACAAAATTATCAGACTTTGAGGTCAAAAGTCAATGTGACACGGGGTTTTGCAATGTATTTCACTTGATATATTTCCTTCTTATTGTCATATTTTGAAGGACTGATTTTCTCGAGGACAATCTTTGAGTTATACCATACATTGTCCTCTGTTTGTCGCCATTTCCCTCCACTGCCTCTCATTAACAATACTTTAACATAAGCTGTACTTTCGTTTTTGTTTAAAACAAGACCCGGGACAAATTCTTTTTCATATTGTACAAATACATAATCATTTACTTTAACCTTCATCGAAACAATATTAGAAAAGCTAGTTGACTTCTCTACACCCTTGTCATCTCCTCCTCCTGCGGATTCTAGCAACACCCCCCCCCCCCATCAATAGAAGATTCAGATGATTCTTCAGAAGGTATCTTTTTCCTCTTTTATTTGGTAGCACCTTTTTCTGTTCCTTTACCTCCTTGTTTTCTTCTGTTTTCTTTCGTCTTTCTTCCGTTTCTTTTTCTATTTGATCCATCTGTTCTGTACTCTTTGCATGATATTCTTTCCACTCATAAGATATCGCAACTGACAGAACCGTCTCTTGATTCTTTTGTTAGGTGTGCCTGTTCTCTGAGGCGAAAGTTGTTTCCCCTCACCCCAAGGGAGAAGGAATCATTTGACCGCAACTACTTACTTAATTTCCTTCTTGGACTTTGTATCCTGAATGGTCATTTGAAGCATTATTTGAGCCTGAAAAGTATTTCAGGAGTGTGTCCTGAATGTTCATTCAGACTATCTGAAGTATTACTTGGGCCTGGAGTAGGACTGCCATTATCATCCCTGTCCTGGCATGAAATTCCTGCAATTCTTGTAACTTCACCTTCAATAATTACCATCTATCTTTTCCTTGAAGTACATGGTGGAGACATAGTCATCCCTTAGCTAAATTAGGAACCTATAAGGAAAACAAAGTATTCTAATTAAACATTCCTTGCAATTACCATAATAAAACGAAGTAATTTCAGTGAAAGTAGAGATTTTTTATGACGAAGAAGAAAAAAAAATATTATTTTTTACTAACAAGGAACCTCACAACGACAAAAATATTTCTTTCACAGGAACAAAATTAATTAACACCAGAATTCATTCATTCATTCAGTCAGTGTTCTGCCCAAGGGCAGGTCTTTCATTGCAAGCCCAAATTTCTCCAATCTTTCCTCTTTGTCTCCGCATGTGATCCATACATCTTAATATCGTCCATCATCTTCTTCTGCCCGAACTCTTCTCCCGTTAACCATTCCTTCCAGTGCATCCTTCAGTAGGCAATTTCTTCTCAGCCAGTGACCCAACCAATTCTTTTTCTTCTTCCTGATCAGTTTCAGCGTCACCCACTCTTTCCAACACAGCTTCATTTCTTATTCTGTCTGTCCATTTCACACGTTCCATTCTTCTCCATATCCACATTTCAAATGCTTCTATTCGCTTCTCTTCACTTTGTCATTATATAAACAGAATTATTACAATTTTAGTATCAAACACCCGTACAGATAAAAACGTAGTTAAGGTAATGTATTAAATGAATATGGTAAGAGTTTTTGGAATTCAGAGAGAGCAATACAAGACAAGAATTTATTGAAATAGACTATTTAAAATGAATACTTGGGGACAACTTCTGTCAGCCATAGGAACAGAAGTTTTGAAACTGCTCTTATAGTTGACACCCTTGTTAGCTTTTGGTGCATACCTTTCTATTGGCAACAGATTTAAATACCAGGTTCTTGTAACGCACATGGGTACGCAAGAATGTTAAGCGCGTACGCGGGTACGCACTAAGGGTAAACGCGTACATGGGTACGCAAGAATTCTAAGCGCGTACACGATTACGCAAGAATGTTAAGCGCGTACACGATTACGCAAGAATGTTAAGCGCGTACACGATTACGCAAGAATGCTAAGCGCGTACACGATTACGCAAGAATTTTAAGAGCGTACACTGGTACGCAACAATGTTAAGCGCGTACACGGGTACGCACTAAGGATAAAGACGTAGACGGGTACGCAAGAATGTTAAGCGCGTACACGGGTACGCACGAAGATTAAACACGTACACGGGTACGCAAGACTGTTAAACGCGTACACGCTTAACATTCTTGCTTACCCGTGTACGCGCTTAACCTTCGTGCATACCCTTGTACGCGCCAGACATTCTTGCGTACCCGTGTACGCGCTTAACTTCCTAGCGTACCCGTGTACGCGCTTAACCTTCGTGCATACCCTTGTACGCGGCAGACATTCTTGCGTACTAGTTTATTTTGTTTAATACAAAGAAAAGGATTATGTTTGTTTATTCCTATCCGAGAAGGATTTCTTTTACTTAAGGTTTATTTTTGTTTATTTCTATCCGAGAAGATTTCGTTTAGTCTCCTTAAATACAAGATACAAGGGAAAGAATTGCTATTATGTATCTAACTTGCCCTTTGTAAATATTAACTTCCTGTTAAATATTTCACAATACTGGTTATTATCAGTATATAAGAAGTAAAAAATGAAAAAGCAAAGTACAGACTGAGATTCGAACTTGAAACCTTTCCAATACAAGACCACAACGCTACCGACTACGCTATGCGAGAGAGACGGTGACTCTTTAAAAAGCATGTTATATAATCATGATACAGTGGTGGCAGTGGAGTGTTGGAAACATTTACGACAGAAGAAATTCGTCCGCGTGTGTATCATGCTCTGACGAATGCACCCGAAGTCTTCCGAATCGGACATAGAATCTGGAGCCCGGTCATTTTTTTTTGTCTAAGAGTGTACAATGAAAGTGTAATACCAGATTTAAGACTAAAATTATGGTTTTTTCAATACTTTTTTGGACAGAATTCAATATAGGATTTGGTTCACCGGGGAATGATGAATGCAGTTATTTCGCACGCATGCTGTTCCAAATAAGAAACTGCGGTGATACAGTGAGAAGTCTAGGCTCCTGGCCGATTTAGGCGCACATACGCGTCGTGCCAAAGCGTTACATAAAATTATGAGAGCAGAACCTAATGAGACACAGTCATTTTGTTTCCACTTACAGCAATTGCAACCGCTCCTGGAACTCGGGATATGTGAAGCATATTGTTCAAGACAATTAGCTTTCTATGCTCTCTGTGTAAGTGGTAAAGCTTTACAGAAGCCAAATTTCTTCACATGGAATGAAGCTCAGGCTGGGCTTGAAGTGGTATCTTGTGTCACTACATCCTCAGTGAATTTAATTTCGACACAGTTAAACCCAATGCATTAGGCTGTTAGCCGATGGATGTGGTGAACAAAATAAGAACATGCATGTTGTACATGTTCTTGGTCTATGGTTTGAAAGAGAAGCACCTTCTCTGGTTTCTGAAATTCTGTTAGTCTTTCCGGTAAGACAGCTGACAGAATCTTTGGGGCAGTAGGAGTATAAGGCGATATATGTAACAGTAGGGACAGTAAAATCTTTAGGCACAGATTGCCTTGTCAGGGTTTTCAAGCTGTTGGCTAATCAATTTCAAAAGCTCAGTAGCATAAAAGAAATGAAAAGAATAATGCTAAAGAAATGCGAGAATGGGAAAGTGTATATCACATTCAAAAATGGAACCTACATACCGATGTGATGATCCATCTAAATAATGTGCCCCTCTGATGAATCTTGGTATGTTTATGGACCATGTAAAAGTACCTCCGAAGGCCATCATCTTGAGAGCAATCAGTGATGCCAAAAAATCTGATTTGCGAAACCTACTCAGTAGTAGATTAGAAGACAATTGAAAGAGATTGATTCACTGAAATTGTATGCTTTTGTTATTAATAGAAATCAGATTACTGAAAATGAAAACAATGAGAATGAAGAATGTGAGTGTATGCATAAATAACCAGGTATGGCTAGAATTGAAAATGTTAATGAAATTGTGTGTGCAATCTAAAGCAATGATTAATATAATTTTTTCAGTGTTCACGCCACATTTAATAAATTTGTCACAAAGCTTACTTAAATATTGTAATACTGTATTTTAACACAAATCTTTACTTTTTTCACAGACCATAGAAATCTGATTTTTTCTTTAGCTAACTAAACACACGAGCTTAATCTACAAACTCACTAAAGAAACTGCAACAGAACAGCAGACTGGCCCCGATTGCAATCAGGTTGCAAAATTTTAGAAAGAGAAGAAGATAGTTACTCTCTTACTTGCACACAGTGTGGCTAAGGGATGAGGGGGCGAATTCCAGAAAGGTATGTACTTAATATGCTAGAAAGACGAGTTGACAAACTTAATAAGGAATAATTTCAAAACTGCAAAACTTAATAAGGGTTTTGCATTGTGTTTCAACTTTCAATATGGGTGGACCAGGTCACTGTCCTCATATCTCTATCTCTTTCTGAAGTGTTTGTGCAAAGATTTGCCCTATGCTACCTACTACCTGCTTTGCAGTTACAAAATAACGGTATTATTGTGTTTGAAGTAAGCAAATTCTGAGAGACGAATATTGTCGGAATTTTTACTCTGACTTTGAATTAACAAAATAATTAATATCAAGTACAACCGATTAATTTTAATCGATTAGATTATTCGATTTAATATTTTTGATCGATTAATCTTACAACAGAAATTAATACATTAAGCGATTAAATCTCACAACACTACTAAATACTGGTTTTGATAAATAAATTCGTATTATGTTTTAAACAAATTTTCAATTATTTAATGAAATAAAGAGGTTGTTTTGTTAAATCTTTATCATATTTTGTGAAACAACGTAAGTCAAACATTTTCAAACATGAATATTGAGTCATATTCTATTTTTAAAATATTGTTTTGCATACAGAAATATTGGTTATATTTTTACCAACATCTCCCATTTAAAATATTCGAATTTTTCTCATGCATTTCTTTTAAAGAGTTTTTTGTGTTTCCTCCAAACTTTGTATTTCGTGACTTAGTTTTCTCAAAAAACCGATTCAATTGTAAAATAAGCACCAAATTTAAATCTTGCATTATTTCACCAAATGTATAACTGATATTCCAAGATACTTTACATCCATTTCATATAATCTCAAATTATTATAAACAACATGGAACACAAGAAATATGATATTCAATACTCTTCTACACACGAAATTGTAGTTTGACTACGGGCGTTAAAAATGGCTATTCATTTAGATAAACAGAGTGTGACAAACATCAATAACAGACGGTATGAATGCAATAATTTGTAATAAACAGTTCCAGAAAACAATTCCATCGAAGTTACACACAAATACTTGTTGCAGGGCAAAGCTAAAATATATCGAATCAGTTTAACTTGTATACAGTCCCTACCGAGAGTTTGAGGAAGCCCCCCCATAACTGATGTTTCACTCCTGTCCCTACACTTACGTGAAAGACCCTGATGTATATACAGGGACCAAATTCCTGTGAAAAGTAAAGTTTTTAATGCAAACTCAATCTGCCTAACTTCTAAACTGTGGATTATGTAACAATGTTTCTGTTATGAAATTTATTGAAAAATTACATATTTTGTGGAGAAAAAATTAATTACTCCAGAATGGGTTGACTTAGATCAGAGAATTTTGGGATGGAGTTAGATATATCTGAAAGATTTATTGCTTTTTGTTTAAAATGAATTGTGGCAGTTTGTGCAGACATTGTAATCCAGATTGTTCTTTCTTTCCTTATTCACTCCATTTTTAGTAATGAGCTGTGGAGTTTGTTACAAGTGTGGAAAGGTTGGATTTCTTCCTTGAAAAAAATCAATGAAAATATGTCGAAATTCTTTGAGTGTGGACATGAAGTCCAAGACTATTGTGATGTGGAAAAATGACTCCATTCGAAAATACATTGATCTATGCCAACTCATTCTAAAGTAATTAATTTTATCCTGCAAAATGTGTAATTTTTCAATAAATTTCATAACAGAAAAATTGAAGGGCTCCGTGCAAAAACGATGTAGCTCCATTTTTACAAAACAGTGGAAAACAACAACAACAAAAAACATTCTAAAAAAATTCAAATTTTGACTGAGCTTCTTTCCTTTTTCAAAGTATGTCCTGAGACCTAGGAGCTTCATTTTATCACTCACTCACTTGTTACAATCAACAATTTAAGGGAATAAAATATAAAAAAATAATGGAACTACTCTCTTTTTGCACTCAATTGGATGTAATTGCACTCATTTCACAGTAGACACACATTTACTGTGCGAATGTCATAAACTACAACACAAGACAGACATAGCAATGTTTGAACCTCAAGTAATGTAATTAATTTATCTTTGAGGTATTTCAAACAAAAAAGTTTAGTACAATTTGGCTCGTTTTTGCTTCCTTTTCGAGTAAAAATAATATTGTTTTATGTGAAACATTTCAAAGCGTGTTTTGAGAAAGCCACTGATATAGTTCCCAATATGCTCAGTCAATTTAAGAGAGCAGTGTATTATGGTAATAAATGATTGAAAGAATTTTGGTTTTAATCTTTGAATGTGCAGAAATTTGATCCGAACAAATGTAACATTTTAAACTTCCTTTGCAGGAAAGAAAGTTACATTTATTCGGATCAAATTTCTGCACATTTAGAAAACAAAACTAAAATTATTTCAATTATTTATTGTCTTAGATTGACAGCATATTGGGAATTAAATCAATGGCTTTCCCAAAACACGCTATGAAATGTTTCATATATAATAATTTTTATCTCGAAATGGAAGCAAAAACAAACAAAACTGTATTCAAATATTTTGTTCTATCTCAAAGAATAACCCTCTGAAATTAATGACACTACTTTCGATTATCTCTGCATATAGCTCCAGCAGCTGCCTCCTTTATGCAACGAAACGATTAGGAGTTCTGTTCCAAATCCACTAAACGCTCGGCATCACACCGCTCTTGCAGTAAGAGATTGGGAATATTTTTTAATATACGAACAAGAAAAACATTAATTTGACCAAAAAGTGGAGCCACCCCCTGTTTGCAGGGAACCCTTCAACTGTTATATAATCCACAGTTTGATGGATAGACAGATTGGGTTTGAAGTAAAAACGTCATTTTTCACAGGCATTTCGTCCCTGTATAATCATCAGGGGGTTTCACATAAGTATAGGCCTAAAGACAGAAGTGAGGGGTGTTCTTAAACTTTTGTTAGGGGCTGTCCATCTTACGCTAAAATCTAAGGACGAGCCATTTAATGCTGTAACAATGAAGGCCAATATTAATATCTTGGAGACATAACATGAACGGGTTGCGATGGTCGACAAACTTTGTCTGGGGCCGTGCATCAGGGAAAGGATTGTTTTATTTGCCCTAAATACAATGACGCGGGATCAACAGTTTTACTTCCTTTGAGGAGGAAGCCATGATAACGATTTGAAATCCATCGCTGATCACCGAGGACGACACATACACGCATACACACAGAGTATGTTAGTATTGTGGCCGTATAATTTTCTATATGAAAGTTTCCTCTGAATAATTTGGTAACTTGGTAGCTGTCAGTACATCGTTGCCACATTTTCCTCAGATCATTATTATTATTATTATTATTATTATTATTATTATTACTATTATTATTATTATTATTATTATTATTATTAACTCACCTTTAAAATCCAGACGTTTGAGATGGGCAGGGCATGTAGCACGTATGGGCGAATCCAGAAATGCATATAGAGTGTTAGTTGGGAGACCGGAGGGAAAAAGACCTTTAGGGAGGCCGAGACGTAGATGGGAGGATAATATTAAAATGGATTTGAGGGAGGTGGGGTGTGATGATAGAGACTGGATTAATCTTGCACAGGATAGGGACCGATGGCGGGCTTATGTGAGGGCGGCAATGAACCTTCGGGTTCCTTAAAAGCCATTTGTAAGTAAGTAAGTAAGTATTAACTTATCTTACCTGATTGCCTTTTAATTTGAAGCAATTGCGAAGATGTCCCACGTAAAACTATCATCAGGATCCGGTATGGATTTTCGTTACTAACGCTGTTGACACTGTGGGTGCCAACGAAAGACATGATATGGAGGGACATACACATCTAATGAGACTGTATTTCTAGTTCTGATTTCCAGTTAACTTATTAGAAAAAAATGTTTTCTTCTTCAAGCGGAATGAAGGAGAAGATTTGTTGCGGATCGTCTTAAAAACTCTCAGTAGTCGCTGAATCCTCAACACCTTATTAAAGGAAAACTAAAGGAAAGCCAATTAATAATATGTTGCAAGCTCCACTTTAAGACATTGATGGCTGTGTTTTACTCAATGTTAAATAAACAAAAGATTCTGTAGTTGCGGTATCGAGATTGTTCCACGAACTAACTGCCTGTGTGACTCCGAAGACGAGAAAGTAACTTGGAAGTCATAAAACACTACGACGAGGCTGTAAAGCGCCAATTTCACAGTAACGACCCACTTCGCACCTCGATTCCTATCAACGGCGATAAATGTTTCAACCGCAAGTGTCGGCGCAAGTTTTCGAAACTCACGACTACTAATTCCTCTGACGCAGACTGTCCGAGTTCCAGTCCCGCTCGGTCCATAGTGGACCTAATTCTTTTGGTGGACAGGGTTGCAATTTTGATTTTTCTCGGGTTTCTCCCGTTTCCCCATTATTCCATCCGATCACTGGCATGTAGCGTGAGCAGTCAACTTGTGGGTGGGAATGAACCTGTTCGTCCCAGTGGTTATGTCGCAGAGTCATCGAAATGCTGGGAAATCACGTGACAGTTACTTAAGTAGCAGTTACTGAAGTAAGTCTGAAGGTAGAATAGAAGGAACCAGGGACTAAAAAAAACCAAAAGCACAAAATGTGAAAGAATAAGTAGAGTGAAGCGAGAAAGATGAAGAGGGAGAGGGAGAGGAAAGGGAAAAGCGTGCAAAATACAAAACAAGAAAAGAAGACAAATAGGTCGAAAGACAAGATGAGAAACAGAAAGTAAAGTATGAAGGAAGAGAGGAAAGAAGGAATACATGGATTTTTTTTTATTTTAGCAGTTTATTTTACGACGCTTTATCAACATCTTGAATGATTTAGCATCTGAATGAGATGAAGGTGATAATGCCGGTGAAATGAGTCCGGGGTCCAGCACCGAAAGTTACCCAGCATTTTCTCTTATTAGGTTGACGGAAAACCCTGGAAGAAACTTCAATCAGGTAACTTTCCCCGATCGGTAATCGAACCCGGGCCACCTGGTTTCGCTGCCAGACGCGCTAGCCGTTACTCCACAGATGGGGACGAATACATGGAAGAAAGAGGAAGGCACGACAGGAAGAAAAAGAACCAAACCAGAAAACAGGAAGAACAGAAACGACACACAAATCAAATGAAAGGTGAGAACAAGGGACATAAAGAAAGGAGGAACGAATGAAAA
The DNA here is from genome assembly GCA_025594305.2 of Periplaneta americana. Taxonomy (NCBI): domain Eukaryota; kingdom Metazoa; phylum Arthropoda; class Insecta; order Blattodea; family Blattidae; genus Periplaneta; species Periplaneta americana. Next base: position 179,311,801 of record JAJSOF020000007.1, on the reverse strand, counting down.
GTAATAAGAACGGAGGAAACGGAACAGAATACATAATCGATTGAAGTAGGAAGTTCATGAGAAAGAAGGAAGGAGGACTTGAAAGTAGTAGCCATCGAGAGATTAGGAAGTATAAGAGAGAAAAAAGGAAAAACTGAGGTCGAGAATGCATAGAAACAATAGAAGAGACGAAAAAGGAATGGATGATGAATAAAGATAGAGGGGAAAATGTTTCTTTTCAATTATGTACAGACGAACAGACATGATTACGATGACAGAGCAGCTGTCTATTAGTCAGTTGGCTGGTTTCACCAAGCTTCAGTAAATCACTCCAAATGAAACATTAACTAATGAGTATTAAAATATTTATGCTCGACCATGCCGAAATGTAGTAAGTATACACCTGGTAGCAGTCCTTTAATGCATGTCATTAAAGTACAACTACTCATTAAAGTACAGTTGTTCAGCCAATAACAACTCAGCTTACAGGTGTTCAGCCAATGATAAGTCAACTTTGTACCGTTATAAAACCGCAAGTATCGATTATTCTCGGATATGCAATCGAAAGAGAATTAGCGAAAAGACACGGAGGCTGGAAATCCAATACTGTCGCAGAAGGTTATGTTCTGCTACTATAATAATTAATTGTAAATAATATTCAAATAAATTCAATTTGTCATCTCGTTTTTCAATGTCGAATTAAATAATCAAGGTTATATCAAGTTTAACGGGATTACATCAAGGTCAATGACATTATTATTCCTCGGAAAAAATCAATATTTTCGCGTCTGCGCACATCTCACAATTCACGACCTAGAACAAGGTCACTTCCGATCTTGTCAGATACAAATAAAATGTATACATCTGAATAATTTCAAGTTAGAAATATGGTCGAGAATAAAAAGTCGTATGAAACTTGCCTATAATGGTAATTAAGACGCTCGTATGAATATTATGAAACTCGCCTGCGCTCGTTTCATAAATATCCATACTTGCGTCTTAATTACTATCATTATAGGCTCGTTGCATAATGTATTATTAACGATTCACTAAAATGTGAGCTGTTCACCAACCAAATTTTCTTAACATTTAATGAACAATAAGTAATGGCTCATTACGGATAAATAAGTGCGAGCAATGAATTTTTCATAACTACAGTATATCAGAACATTTTTCTACGAAACCACAGTCTACTATATCGCAAATCGTGTACAGTCTTAGAAATAAGTTTTGTGGTGTTTCTTGGTAGTGGAAATGTTGACGTTTTGACAGCGATTTACGCGAGTACGTTCATATGTGCGCTGTCTCCACAGACCTCAAAGCCGAGCAGCTATAAGCATCGCGCCGCGCTATTTAATTCATGAGTCTCGGTTGGAGCAGTCAGCGTGCTGACTTTGCGGATTCCCGGACCTTCGTTCGATTCTAGACTAAATCAACTTTTTTTTTATTAACGTAACTAATTTTTATATATGCTAACTCTCTTCATTTTTATAGTGGAACGAATTATTTCAAAACTCTGGCTCGACTAGGAGAATAAAAAAAACTCTTGGGAGATTATCTTTCTTCCCGAAATAAAACAAAAATGAACAAAGAAATTAAAAAAATAAATAAATAAAAAATACACATGTGGGTCTAATACTTTGTCCACATGCCACCGGCGTCTATCATTTCCTGGCATTTTCGGGGCATTGAGTCCACCAGATCGCGGAAATAGTTCTGGTCCTCAGCGAGGTCTCCCTGGTAGCCAGAACTTGATCCCACGACTGATCTGGATTTTTTAGGTGGGTTGTCTCGATATTTGTCAATCCTCCTCTTTTTCAGGCCTTCCCATAAACCATCTTTGAACGTTTATGGCGGTGTGTGCGGGGTGGTTATCCTGTTGGAAAATTAAATTTTCTTCTGAAAGAAAACGATTATAAATTTCATGAATCCACTTCTTCCGCTTCTGTTTTAAAGCCAGTACAAGCAATAACAGTCCCTCTAGAATAGATCCATCCTCTTGTCCATCTTCTACAAAATGTCTCTGAAAGAGCATTATTATAGCATCTAGCATGCGCATGTTCGTATCTTATCGCTGGCTACGAGTATAATATCGCACAAAAGCATAGCGCTATAGGCTATAGTATATAGCGTCCGGTGTGTGCTGGCCTTTAGCCAACAGTCTGGCTATTAAACATAATAAAAATGTTAATAAATATAGTTAAGGAATAACAATTTTCGCACCCCATTACTTTATTTATAAGTCACAGGACAAAACATATTTCCACAAATAATGCGAATCGTGTTTAATTAATTTCTAGTAAATCAAGTTAATGTCCATTTTCGTCACAGTCATATCCTGGAGTACTGGACTGGTTCATAAGACGGCTTTAGTCTATTGCACAGAATCAATCGGTCGCGTGTTCGAGCTCGCTGTTATGCATTCCTTCTTTCTCTATATTTGTTAAATCAATTTACTTCTTCATTTGTTAACAGTTTTCACCGCACTACTTATTTACGCTGAATTCTTTTCTCTGGCAATTCTTCTAACTACTAAGGGACGACATACAACGAAACGGAACTAATCATATTACCTCAACTAGTTGTTCTCTTGTGAATCAGATCGCTCGTCCTCTGCTCATGCGCACTGCCTCTTTTCTGGGACTGCGACAAAACTTTTTTGTAAGACACAACCTGCTACATCATTTGCATGCAGGCCAACAATGAAGCAAAATGGTTACAAAATAATAGTAAATGGAGAAAAAAAGTACTTCGGAATATGTATTATATGACATTCTTTTGTTAAATTCTAATTTAACACAATAAAGTCATATAATATATATTCTGAAGTGATACAGTGTTAAAAGTTGTGTAATCAAGATGTATAAAAAAGTATTATTATTATTATTATTATTATTACTATTATTATTATCTACATAATTATAGCTTTGTAATTATTTCATTCCTGATTTAAGTGGTGACCTCATATTTTATATACAATAACTGCAATTTAGGTATAGATAATATTCTTGAAACCTGTGATCCAGAGTGAAAAAAAATTACAGATTTATGAATTTACTCTACTGTGAAGTATAGTTGCAGAGCTGGAAGAAAGTAGAAACTTGATACCAAGTATGCTGTGTTAAATAACTATTTTCAAGGTAGATGTTCAAAGTTACGGTTTATTTGAAGACGCTGCAACTGCCGAGTTTATATCAGCGTCGCCGGTGTACCGGAATTTTGTCCCGCAGGAGTTCTTTTATATGTCACTAAATCTAGTGGCGTGAGTCTGTCGCATTTAAACACACTTAAATGCTATCGACCTGGACCGGGATCGAACCCGCAACCTCGGGCACAGAATGCCAGCGCTATACAAACTGCGCCACTCATGGCGACGGTAGATATTCCATGTCTGCGTAAATTTAATTCTAATAAATGAAAGTTAATATACCAATTAAGTTTTGTTATGTTTGAATGCACATTATGTATTAATTTACTAATATTTCTCAGGTATGTACGTAGTAATACTAACCACTTTCATGTCTTAAAATAAAAACTCAGTTGTACGTTACCTACTTGACTAGTTTCAGCTTTGTCTCAGCTGTTCTTACGATATTCTAATCTATGATCAGTTTCTTCTAAAATGTTGAGTACCACGATCTTCGTGACGCGGTGTCTTTCGTGAATTTTTGTGTCATTCAAATTTTCAAAATATGATAGTTTCTTAAATGGTTAACATTATCTTCATCTGACTTAATTTTCGAGCAGTTCCAGATGTAACAATTCTACGTCGAAACGTTCCGCTATTTTGTATTACAACTAATGAACCATTAAAAATTTGAAGACGGAAATTTCTATCACTAAATTTAATGATAGCTTTACTGGTTCATTAGGCTAAAGATGTTTGGTGAGCTATAAAATTGATTTCATGAACCAGTAAATAAATTAATGAATCATTAAAACCTTAGTGAAGCTTGGTGAAATCGGTCCTGAAACTAGTAGCCTATAATAATTCAATATTTCGCCGCCATTTGATTTACTTACACGGGAACCTATGGTCAGGCCGATTGTGAGTCACAGTGCTTTGTGTACCCACTTCATATCCAGCGTGACTATGCAAGATCAACCTATCGAGAGTTTTCGTATCCCTAGCGGGATTGATCTCTTGCCACTAAATAAGTTTATTTCAAAATCTTACCATTTTATACTGACAATAGGCAAAATACAGTATTTATATCCGGAACGTAATTGCAATTCACTTCTCTGGCTTCCATGCAGCGTAAATGAATGAATGAATGAATGAATGAATGAAGTTAGTTAGTGGGGTTTAAAAAGGGCGCGTCAGCATCTATGGCTATTTGCGCCCTTGTCTAAAATTCTTTAAACAAAAACTATACAATAATCAGAATGCTTAAAGAACTAAAAAACGTTGTCACGATTAAAACGAGGTACACAAATGCTGAATGAATGAATGAATGAATAAATAAATAAGTAAATAAATAACTAAGTAAATAAATAAGTAAACAAACAAACAAATAAATAAGTAACTAAGCAAGTAAATAAATAAGTAAATAAATCAATAAATAAGTAAATAAATAAATATTCTAACTTGTTATACAAAGCTAAGATACGATGGTAGTTATAAGCAGAGGTAAGAAGTTCGTACCAAAATTGTTTAGTTGTGTGAGCTTGGACTATATATCTTCCGAATGAACTGCAGTTACGTAGCTTTCAATGCCAACAAACCAGCAAACAAACATGTACAGGCGGGTGATAACCAAACTTATCTTTGTGCCAATGAGACGTGCCCTTATAATCAGAAACAAAATAAACAATTAACATTGTGAAAAAAAAAACAATAATTGGCAATTACATTCTTCGTAATTTTCAATATAAAATAATTTACCCATAACTTAGGTACTAAAACAACGAAAAAAAAGTAATAATACGTATCTAACCTTGTTACAATTAATAATTTACATTTTCACTTTACCTAAAATATACATTTCTATGTTCGGAAAAATCATATTTGTACCCCGAGAATGTTCGTTATAAGTCACAAGACGTATCTGGAGTAAATATGAAATAAGATGCAGTATTCCTTACTGTAGTACCAAGTGAACAACAGCTTTGTGAATAATATTATAGTGCATTTCATATATGGCACATCACATTAAACCTACAATTCGTTTCAAGAACATTTTTCATTTTTTGCTTTAATGACTATTGGTACTTCTGCGGATTGGTATATATATATTTGAACATTATCCTTCCACATCTCGCGGCGTCGGTCAATTGTATATTTCTGGAATGTCTGCTGCAGGCAATTGTTTGAAGGGATATTGGAACGTACCAATATCAATGTCGAGAAAGCAAAAAAGTTATATTTATTTTGAGTCAAATTTTGAAGTAGAATGTTTCGTATCCCCCATGCAAAGAAAAGTATTCCATGTAAATATTTCGTAGCACAGCGTCCGCGAAATATTCCTTCTTTACATTATGTAGCCTACATACATTACATAATTTCCACGTAATATGTATCTCCATTTGCTGATAGGCTTGTCTGATTACCAGTAAATCTTATAGTTTTGCATTTAAATTCGTGTGATTAGAAGATTTAAATTCTGCCATGTTAAAAACCTCTCACTAAAGAGCACAATTCTGCTGCAAACGTTACCACGCAACGAAACTGCGTCTATACTGTGCATATTGCTTTAATGTAGTTACAAAAGTCATCCATTCACATTTGCGGATATATTGTGAGTAGTTTATGTGAACAGAGTATAGTACGCAGAAGACAACTAGTGAGATGATCTATATGCGTGGCTGCACACAATCTGAAATCTATGTTTGGTTCAAACTTCCTACCTCTATTATAAGTTAGTTTTGAGATAATGCTAAGGTTCGTATAATCATCAAAACATAATTTCTTTCACAAAAATATACGGATTAACATTAAAATGAATTTTCAAATTCTGCCATCTATATTGCTTTGAGAAAGTTTATTATAAAGTGTGGTAAATAATAGCTATTCAATACATTTAAGAGTGACATATCGTGTTTATCTTTACACAAGTTTACTCCTCGGTATATTTTTGTGCTTGCAAATCTCGCTTGGTGTTATTCACTGTTAGGCTATTCACTATGAACGAAATTTGCCTGCGTCTTGGGAAGGCAAACAAGACAATAACTTATTTACCGTTTTAATATTATAAAAATACCTCGAAACTAGTCATCCAGGTATTTTTATAATATTAACACAGTAAAGAAGTCGTTGTTAGTGAAACTATAATAAATATTAATAAAATAATAATAATAATAATAATAATAATAATAATAATAATAATGGCAGTAGCAGCAGCAACAGCAGTAGTAGCAGTAGCAGTAGTAGTAGCACTACTATTAGTAGTAGTAGTAGTGGTGGTAGTAGTAGTAGTAGTAGTAGTGGTGGTGGTAGTAGTAGTAGTAGTAGTAATGGGGTAATTTACTATATTGTAATTTTTTATTTAAACACAACAATAATGTAATTTTATTCTCAAAACGACAATAATCACTTTCTATAATTGAATGTAAACACTCTCGTCAACAATGGGATTTCCACTCCACACAGTAACACAGTATTCGTTATTGCACTCCACCGACGAAAATGACAATTTACTTGGATATTGAGAACAACAATGTACTGCTAATCTTAACTAATGTTCACAAAGCACTATTTACAAATCAGAACTGTCAGTTCTCAGTTCACAGTTCCTTTACCTTGGCTAGTTCTTCTAGCTCAGTCACTCGAGTTCACAGTATCTCGAACCCCAGACCTTCAGAGACAGTCCATTGAACTTCGAACTCAGGTCCCCCAACTGCGGTCCACTGCACTCGAACTCAGGACTTCGGACGCTCACACAGCTGCGGACACACTCAAGTCGAACTCCGGTCTCGAAGTTGGCTTCACTGCTACACAAGACTGGCTGGCTTGCTGTCCAACGACTACAACAACAACTGCTGCTCAAGTTCACTCGCGTGTCATATTTATAACTAAACCATAGTTTCTGGAGAGTACGATTCGCGATCAATCGACAGATGCCTAGAAGATGGCACCTCTCGAATTCTCTGGATTTCTCCCCTCAGTCACCAGCTGCTTTACTTCCCCCTCACCCTTCGTCGCGTCCGCACCGCCACCTCGCGCCCCCCTCTTACGTCTGTCCCCTCCAGACCCGAGCGGCCGCAACCTTCTTCGCTGCGTCGCTCGTTTTCCTCGTGCACCACCGACCTCTGTGGGACGCGATCGACTCCCGACTGTCACAATATCATCTGATATACATAACTAATGAAAAATGAATACAACTAAACTACTACTATTTCTAACGAGAATTAGTTAAATAATCCAGTAGTTTATTCTGAAATTCGTTTGATATCTAACAGTTTTTGACATCATTCCCTAGGGCATTTCACAGTCGAGGAACACTTACAGTGAAAGAGATGTATATGACGATGTTCGTTGGGAGGGTATGGACAGTACTGAGGAATGCTGTGATCGTGTGTTTAGATTATGGTGGGTGAATAAATTTTGAAAACAGAAAGCGAGGTACACAGGAGTATGGAAATGCAATATATGAAAGGAGAGGGAAAACTGTGGCATTTTCTACGATGTTCTAGAGTTCTAGACGGAGTCAGGACAACTTTCGAGGTATGTACATTTTCAGCCCGGCGAATATTGCAGATGAGACATAGGCCTATTAGGAACACGTTGCAGTCTCTGTTCCAAAATAACGCTTAGGTCAATAAACAGAATATCACAGTAATCGAAGTGGAACATCACGAGTGTCTGCACTAAAATTTTTTTTCAGGAAAAGTGTAGAAAGTTCTTCAAACGCCTAAACGAAAGTGAAAGTAATTTTTTTTCAAGTTTCTGCAACTTGATTGTTTCAATTTAAACTTCAATCCATATGTTTATCTAGGTGTTATACTGATTCACTGAACAGAATGTTGGTGCCGTTTATTTTAATGGGAGAAAGATTTCGTTTGACAATAACATTTAACAGAATTGAAAGGTGTACAGTGATTGGCTTTGATTTTCCTGGATTTAGTTGAAGTTGAAATTTCCGTGCCCATGTACAAAATGTGTCGAGGTCGTCGTTAATTTAGTTATTTCGTCATTTATTTTGTCAGGAGGGAAGTTTATGTATACATGAAGATCGTCTGCGTAGAAATGATATCGGTAGTACATTAAGGATTCTGATATGTCGTTCATGTACGTTGAAAATAATTGAGGGGCAAGCACTGATCCTTGCGGAACCTCACAGCCCGCTAAGAGAAAGAAAGAGTTCCAGCTATCGCACTTTGATTTTTTTACTTGGTTATTTAACGACGCTGTAACAACTAGGCCTACTACGTTATTTAGGATCGATGGATTACTGATAGCGAGATTATATTTGGCGAGATGAGGCCAAGTATACGCCATAGATTACCTGACATTCGCCTTACTGTTGGGAAAAATCTCAGCAAAACCATCCAGATAATCAGCCCAAGCGGAGATCGAACCCGACCCCGAATCGGCAGGAAAGCGTCTTAGCCGACTGAGCTATGCAGGTGGTTCGCACTTTTTTGATGGTCATTAAGGTAAGAGATAAATCACAGTCTATTAGGTGAAGGTATGTGAGTTCACAGATTAACAGGTGAATGTCTACAGAATCGAAGATTTTGCTGAAGTCAAGTAAAGTCATTATCAATTTACGTTTGTTCCGAATCTCGCGTATGTCTTCCGTAACTTTAAGTAATGCTTTAATTGTATTATGTACGGCCCTGAAACCTGATTCATAAGGGTCGAGAAGTTTGCATTTAAGTCAATTGCTTGTGTACAATGCGTTCCAATGCTTTAGGAAGGGCAGGTAGGATGCTGATAGATCTGTACTCATTAAGAGATGTCGATGTTTAAGTATTGAGAGTCCACACCTGTGAAGTAACGGTCAGCGCGTCTGGCCGCGAAACGAGGTGGACACCGGGTTCGAATCCTCGTCGGGGCAAGTTGCAAATACTGGATAACTTTCGGTGCCGGACCCCGGACTCATTTCACCGGCATTATCACCTTCATCCCATTTAGACGCTAATTAACCTGAGATGTTGATACAGCGTCGTAAAATAACCTAATAAAAAAGGATTGAGAAGTTGGTTGCTGTTGCTGGAACGAAATTAAAGCACACCACGTAATAGAAAGGGATTATATTCCTGTCCTGTTGGACGTTCGGTTAAAACTCGATATGAGATCGTAACGGATCGATTTGTTTATTTCTTTCCTTATTTGTCCATAAAAGTGTTAAAACACCGTAGGACTTGTCAAAGAAGGAAAGGAAAAACAGAAAACAGTAATTGAATTAGACTATTTCGTTTATATGACGTCATTACATTTTTGAAGAATGAAGTGTAATGAAATTTTGAATTTCAACAAATCACAGTCATACATCGCGATAATTTTTGCAGCTCGATATATCACTATGAATTTATTGCATGGTCGTTCCTTTGTTTAGTCTGTGTCGCCAACTGTTTCCCCGTAAATCGATGAGCAAGAATCCATTGTACTAAATAAAGTGCGAAATCCTACTTCCACATCTACATCTTCATTTTCTAATTCCATGTCCATTAAATCTAAAGAAAATGACACTCCTTCATAACAATTGTTCATTTAATTAGTGTATTAATCATGTTATAATCATGTTATTACACAATGTTTAAATTAAGTTATCATTTCAGCAGATAATGAAAATATATTTGTTAAAATAAGAAGGGAAAAGCGCAGTACATGTGATTAACATTGTTAAACCTGTGTTTCGCTTTTCTCAATTGGTATTACTGAATAACATCCAATTTCTTTATTTCAGCAATCGATATTCATCTATTTCAACTTCACAATGTCTAAATAGGTTAAGTATTTATAAATATGCAATTGAAGACCTCCCTCGAAAAGAGTATAACCGACAAATCTATAATACATGCTTCAGGAAAAAGAAAATAATTTCAAGGGCATATTTCGTTACGCCTCTATTTACTAGCAGAACCATTGGACTAATCATTCAGCTGTTGGTTGCAAAATTACTTTTCCCACCGAAGTCACATATTTTATTAATTTGATGAACACCTTCTTTCGAGGGAGGTCCTCAATTATTAACATTTTGTGAGCGAATTTTAGAGATGTACTATTTATATTGTTATTTTATTCACGAAATAGTCCTAATAAATGTCACTTGAGGTCTGAGGTTTTCCAGATAAATCAATTCGCTTCGCTCGTGGATTTATCGGGAAATCTCAGACATTTCTAACATTACTGTAGATAAAATTACAACAAATTAGCACCAAAGTAATGCCACACGTATTTCATCTAAATTGCAGAGACGGAGGTTTGCTAAATTCTTTTGATATGTGTTAAAACTACTTAAATCTTTCACATTTTTAATTTCATCGGGTAAACCACTACATATTTTTAAGCCACAGACCATACGTTTTGCTGAAACTTGTCAAACGATGTACTGGAATAATAAAATTATCCTTAAAACGAGTGTTGAATTAATGAAAAATGGTTCTTACTAGAATATATTAATTCCACAAGCATAAAATATATAAAGCTTATGATGATGTTAAAATATTAAAACTCTTAAAATATTCCCATCATTTCGCCATCAGTCATTCAGATGTCATCATCATCATCATCATCATCATCATCCATACCATAGCCCGGGTTAAGTTCACGGTGCGGCGTGCTGTACTTGCAGAAGAGCGCGGCCGTTCGGCTACCCAATCATTCACAATATAGGAGTGGTAAGCACAATAAGCCTCAGACTGCAGTGTAAGTCTTCAGATCCCGCCTCCGTACAAGAGTAAAAAAATGTCCGTAAAGTCTTGTATAGTGAACATTTTCGTTGAAATATATGTTAAAAGTGACATTTTTAAAGCAGTGCTTATATGTCCAGTATGATTGCCTTCCTAATTTTCCTTCAGCTGAAGTCACTCTCAGTTATGAGTTCACAGTGTTGAGGTCGATATTCAAATTATAGAGGGGATTTGTAAAATGAGTAAAGCCTAATTTAGTTTCGAAAATTGTGACACATTTGCTAGATCCCACAGTTAACATGAAAATAAGAAACGGAATATCCTCATTTGATGTAAAAAGCCAACATTCTCATGGAGGGCATATAAAAAGGTTAATTTTTTCTTTCACCATATTAATAATGTCAAAACAATTGCTTAAAAAATGTTGGCCACTATCGCAATTACGAGGGCCGTGAAGCAAGTAAATTTCCCTGGGGCCGTTTACAGAAAAAACACAAATTCTTGGAAATATTTATTGGAACAGATACAGCAATTTTTAAGCTATTTTTCAACATATTCTTCGCCAGTATTGAGATATTTGTCGTACAGAGGGATCAACAGAGAGGTGCAGACGGCTGTCACACACTGGTTCCGACCCCAGGCGGCAGACTTCTACGACACAGACACACAAAAGTTGATCTCATGATATGACAAATGTCTCAATTCCGGTGGGGAATATGTTGAAGAATAGCTCAACAATTGCTATATCTGTTCCAACAAACATTTCCTTGAAATTGCGTTTTCTTTCTGCAAACAACCCACGGAACTTACTTCCTCGACGGTCCTCGTAATTGCGCTCGAGTGGGCAGCATTTGTACAGGGACGTCATTTTATTTTTACTAACATTTTTAATATTAACCTGTCTATACCTTTGGTTTAATGGTTGAGACCCGGAAACACCGTTTGCTACCCCCTTCCACGACTGGAGTTCGGTGATACTGGCGTAAAATACAAACAAATCACTTTACTAGGTATAAGAGGGAAGAAAAGTAGTTCATCCATTTAAGTAAAGTAGGAAATATCGCAAGTTTGAGTTTGATAATTTTCATTAGGTTTTGTTTAATCAAAATAGTTATAGTACAGTGCTAACAATAAGTGTTTTTACTCACGAACTGAGTTATCCATGCGAACGTATTCATTATGCAGTGTATATTATACTGTCTACAGCACAGTAGCGTACATTATAGAGAATGAAGTTAAATTGAAAAATAATCATAATATGGATATTTAAACACATTTTTGAAAATGGTGGCCGTTCATTTCGATATAGGCTTCAGTTCTTTTGTGCATATTATCGCACTTTCTCCTTCGTACTAGTAACTCATGTTGAAATAATTCTGTACCTGCTCTATAAAAGAGTACCTTACGTACTGTAAATTCAATCTTCATTTCTGCCCGATCCGAAAAGAAAAAATTGCTCAGACATGCTATATACTGTCCGTTCAAGTGGTTATGTCGCAGGATCGTAGAAAGGGGGGAAATCACGTGACAGTTAATTACTTAACGAGGCTCTTTTATTTAAGTTATTTGAAAGAGTTGCATAATATTACGTACACGTCCAATTAACTCCTAACAGAAATTAATGTTTTCAGAAAAGAGCTAAGAAAGCCCAGCCACTAGTCTTTACAATGGAGCGAGCAAAAGCAGGTGGGGGAAATCGGGATGCGACGTAGACAAGCGGACGACAGTACCTGTGCGAAATTATGATTCAATATTGGAAGTTGTCCACACCTGTGGAGTAATGGTCAGCGCGTCTGTCCGCGAAACCAGGTGGCCCGGGTTCAAACCCCGGTCGGACAAGTTGCCTGGTTGAGGTTTTTTCCGAGGTTCTCCCTCAACCCAATACGAGCAAATGCTGGGTAACTTTCGGCGCTGAACCCCGGACTCATTTCACCGGCATTATCACCTTCATTTCATTCAGACGCTAAATAACCTAGATGTTGATACAGCGTCGTAAAATAACCCAATAAAATAAAATATTGGAAGTTTTCGTCACTAGAAAACACGAACATATTTCTGAAACGTACTATACTCACTAACTCAGTACTGCTTACTCTTATATGCGGCCTTGGTTCTGTGTGGAGGACAGATGGAACTCCGTTAGTAGAAGGGGTGGGAGTGAAGTACATTCAAAAACTCAGGTACAATAAAAATTGAAGTAAATATAAAATGATGTCCCTGTATATGCACTTGTTTTGGCATTATTAATATGGTGGAAGAAAAAAAAAATAAATTTTTATCTGTCCCCATGACAATGTTTCCTTGTAAGAGTTAGCATTAATTACGCTAATATCAAGCTCGGATGTTTGTACACAATATAGTGGTGATTGAGGTTCTGGCTGATATGTAGGGCTACATCTATTATCAGGCAGTACATCTCACTTGAAGAAATGACGTGTCAGAGGAATAACAATTGTTTGTATACATCTCAAATCTGATTAGTGTAATATGTAACTAGTCAGCGATATATGCAATGAAGGGGGAAAGGAATTGGCCACCCTACCCCATTATCTCTTCCTAGTTGCCTCATGAGAGATGCTTTGTTGGTGTCACTTGTGGGGACCAGACCTGACATCGGACATTTGACTAAACAATGAACAACAATAGTGACTAGATATTTGTCGATTATTGGCGTGATTTTGACTGCTGTCTTCGGCGAAGATAAGTCGTTTTTCTAACATGTTACGTTAGTTCTATCGCGTGTCTGCGAGGTGAAAAGTCATTGTTTTCACTAAAGCGTTGAAGTAAAAGAAAGACTTCGAAGAAAGCAGTGCGATAAGACAATACAAAGTAACTGAATGAGACTTATTCTTCAGGGGAACGAAACAGTCACACAGTTTTAATGGGGCGGTCGTCGAATGAGGGAAGCCTCTACGGCATACATGGACACAATTTTCGGTTACGTGAGGCACTCGATTTGAAATAGTTTGTTTACTAGGAGAGGAGACTGCAGAGTAGGATGGGAAATATAAACTGCTGTGACCTACGTCACCTTATCGTAATCGCTAAGGCGGTCAGTGGCGAATTATTAGGAAAATTCTTGGTTAACGTGAGAGACTCGAAAACTTTTATTCAATTTGGCAAATTTACCTCTTCCCTTACTATATATTTTACCAGTTTTGTGAAAAAGTGTCATATTTTTTATTTTCGTAAAGAGGTCATTTAATATTGCAGAATCACTGTACATCACTAATTTTCTTACATACTTAAAAAATAACTATGAAATAGACAATGGGACTCAAACGAGTTAACTCGGGTTAATAAATTTTGACACATGTTAGCAACCTGATAATAAGGGAAGTGGTTAATTCGGCAGCTTTAATCATAAACCTCTTTACTCTTTCTCAGTCGCTGAATTGATTTAAATCACAGGCGAGAAATTGCGTAACTAGCCAATAATATTCCATCACGTTGTCTACGTTTATTTTCTTGAATATTCTGGCGTTTATCAAGATTACTTAATAGATTTGCACGTTCTCGACCTAAAATAATTTGAGAAAATCATATTTCGTTTTCTACGCACATTCAATATTTTCTTTTTATAAATTTATTTTGGAAATAATACGTACAAACAACATTTAATTTGTCTTACCTTCTAATTCAGCATGTTCTTTATGACATAAGGAGTAATATCGTTGTATATTAAATTTATTAATGCCTAATAGGATTTTCGAGCATAACAACCATCGTATGTTCTCCCCTTCTAAACAGCAAAAAAAAAAACTCTTTCTCCCATTTCTCATGAAATAATCGTTTTCTAACGCGTACACACTTCTTTGATAATGCCATTATGCCACCACTGATATTGCTTATGAAACTGATACAGAACCTGCCCACGCCTAGGAGCTGCGTGAGGGAGGAACGGGGACTGTGAAGATGATGTCACTCAGAGCGATAAGCTCTGTGAAGGTCAGTGAGGCACGATGCCCATGTATGCTCTATGGTAAGAGGATATGGAGCAATTTTATTATGGAATAAGAGTATTAAGTTACACTGAATGATTTCACGTTGTCAGTTTTTCGACCGGGGACATATTATGCTGTCAGCTTTACCCTTAATATGTAATGTGTTTATTATTATTATTATTATTATTATTATTATTATTATTATTATTATTATTATTATTATTATTATCATTATTATTATTATCATCATCATCATCATCATCATCACTATCATCATTGATATCTTATTTTTTTGTGTTAGCTCAATAAGAGCTCTATAGTGTGCTGTGATCTTGTTGACTCCCTATAGGGCTGAATTTAATTTGTATTATTTTTGTCAATGTCTGTATTTTTTGTATTTACGTGTGCTATCTGGTAGGATGGAATAAAAGGCCTTATGGCCTTAATTCTGTCAGATTACATAAATAAATAATAAAAAATACGCACGGTATCGAATTCCAGTAAGTTTTGACTGCATCTTCCTTCATGTAAGGAGTATGAGTTTGGCACTGCTTCGGCTGCAAATTTATTCTATATAATCCTAAAGTTTATCACATATTCGAGTGATAAGCTCTAAATATTGTTAATGATGTTTTGATAAATGGATGAATAAACATGTTGGCAGATTCAGAAGAAAGTGCAGAAAATTAAATCTTTCTCCGTAGATGGACGAAGTGCCGTTAAGCTGTTGGAAGCTCACTAGTTCCTTTTAACGGGACTTAACCTTAGATAGACGTCGTAGCTTCGTCCGAAAGTACCTGCCGACATTTTATTATCGTGTGTCGTAAAGTGAACTCGGCGATCACAATGGCTCCGCGACGCTAATAAATATTTCAGCGCTTCGGTGTATGTGCATGATATAAAACTGAGACTCTCTCTCGTGTCTCTCTCTCTATTGGAACAGAACTGAATACAAAGTACCTCGCGCGCTGACGAATGTGGAACATCAAAACTTCTTTCAACTTACGTAACACCGTTCGAAAATGGATGTGGCTACTACTAAAGTTGTTCTCTCGTATACAGTATTTACTAGTTGTTTTTGTATAGTCTAGGTTTCATTTACTTCCCCACTTATGAACATACTGAACAGACATTAGCGTGACTCCTTATCACATTCATCCCTTAAGAAATAAGGATGCATCTCAAATTCTCCGGAATTATTACACGCGTCTTCCAATATATTATATAGCGAGATAATTACAAGTGTAAGCGCTGACGGCAATTGCAATATGTCTCAACGCCGCATAAGTATTACCCCACACCCCATGCTGTCAGCGACTTGAAGGGAGTGGGTTAAGTCCAACTACCTTTCACCGTGTACCATGCAGCAGGTGAGGGGAGGACGGCAGCAAACAAATGTACTGAGCTTCGGTGCAATTCTTCGCGAGCTAATCTGGGGATAAATCTTCTCACAAAAATGACCTACGTAAACTCCGGATAGGGACGTAACTGTTCTTTACTTAGTTTCTGTAATTTAATGTCAGAAAATGTAAATTAATAACCCGAATGAAGAAAATAGCTCGCGTTCGGACGCAATTCAACAATGAATACAGAATTATCAACTTAAATGCAATGCACTAACAATAATTTAATACTAAGTATGGCGTAATAATTTTAATATAAGCAAGAAATACGTACAGTAATAACAAGAAATAACGTGAAAATCAGGAAATTTTGTCCAAATTAGTAAAAACACTTAGGATTGAAGTTTCAGTTAATGAAAAAATAAAATTGATGTAACTTTGTGAACAAGATCTAATTAACAACACAGTTTGTTGTTTTACGAAACACTCATTATACTGGGCGTTAATAATGAAATAAAGAGTAATAAAATCTGTAAACCACATTCCATTCACATCTTACAGGTACTGTTCAAAATGTCCACCATCAGCATGCGTGCAGCTTTCACATCTTATAGTCCAATTATGACGAACTCTGGCCTGTAGTCCTTCACTGTTCCGAATTTCTTCCGCGGCCTGGATCATGTCTAAGTACTCACGATTTGTGGACTCTGGCATCTCGTACTTTTGAAATAAACTAAACCGTCCAACTGCACACTAATGCAATGTAAACATCACAACAGCTGATCAGTTGCGAGTACTACGCAAACTGCTAGCCGACCCGACAGCGATGCCAGAGTTTTGGACCTTCTGTACGTGACTCGACAATCAGTGTTTCCAATGTTTCTTCAATCGATTAATTCGAAATCAGTGAATTTTCTAATTAAAATACTGCTGCAACGTGAACATAACAAACGTTCTCTTCGTTGTTATAGGGTAAACATTGGTAATTTCGTGATAACTTCATGAAAACTAATTTAAAATGCAAATGTGTAAATATATCCTTATTCCGATTTTTTCATCTAAAAGACGATAACTTGCTGTACAAAACTGGAGACATAAAAGATTGGATACGTTCTTGAATATGTGCCAAAAACCACTTTTACAACTTAAGCTGAAAGGTTGGTTATTTCGTGATAACCTTGGTAATTTCGTGATATTGCATTGATAATTTCGTGAGAGGTAGAACAATTGAGGAAAAATTCATTAAAGTCAAATGAAACTGTCATTTATTGTTACAAGACTTCAAACATAGTAATTCCGTTAATATTCATAGCAAGAAAAATATAAATACGTATCAACACATAATAAGAATGAAATCAAAGTAAAAACTGAAATTGAAAAGGGATCTTCTTTGCCCCGGAAGGGTGAACACTTTTATTACGGACTTTACTATAGCCTATATTACTATGGTAATTACAAAAGTAATGCGTAACATTTGTTTAAAAATTATATTTTTATCCTACAGCTTTGCTATTTTCACAGAATGTAGATGCATCCTTAAGGAACAAAATGTCACTTTTCCACATAATTCCTGTCCCTTTCAACTGCCTTACGTAACCTAGGAATGAGGGCCTGTAGACCAGCACGGTAAAAGTGTGGACCAACACGTCTGAACCACTCTTGAGCAGCGTGCACAAGGGAGTCATCTTCTAACCACGTTCCGCGAAGGGATCTTTCAGTTTACGAAAGAGATGGTAATTGCACGGTGCCAGTTCAAGACTGTAAGGCGGATGTTTCAGTGTTATCTATCCGAATTTTCTGATCTGGTCTGTGGTCTTGTGACTGACATATGGCTGTGCTTTGTCGTGCAATAGCAGAACATCCTGCTTCTCCCGATGTCGTCGAAGACGACTCAGTCGAACTTGAAGTTTCTTGAGATTTGCAACATACCCGTCAGAATTAATGGTGATTCCGTGTGGCATGATGTCCATAAGCAAGAGTCCTTCTGAATCGAAAAACACAGTAGCCATAACGTTTCCTGCCGAAGGTGTACTTTTGAATTTCTATCTCTTTGGTGAATTTGTATGATGCCACTCCATTGCCTGCCTCTGTCTCCGGTCCAAAGTAGTGGAGCCATGTTCCATCTTCTGTCACAATTCTTGCAAGTAAGTCATCTAGCACTTATCATTGACACTTAGCATGATAAGAAATCAAACAGAAGCTACACTGAACCCATTGCGTCTCCGTTTTCTTTTTTGTTATCACATCTTGTCTTCAAATTTTTAAAATTCCTATTGTAATACATTTTATACTATTTTAAAATTGTAACACTTAATGCTCAACAAAATTTCGCCTCAAACAGCTAAGATTTCTATCAGTAAAGCTAAGCCTATATGGCGACTACAGATGTGTCTAAAATTCCAAAAAACATTTCCTAAAATTTCATGAAGATACAATAAATCTTTGTACCAAATATCATATGCTTGCCTTTAGTAATAAGCCTGTAATGTAATTACAAACATCCACAAAATTTGTACGCCTGAGAAGTAGACGCAAACTTGCTCTCTCCAAACATAAAAGCTCACTGAAGCAACTACAATAGTCACACAAAGCTTAGCTGTATGTTTCTGGAAACTGGACAACATATGCAATCCCTTGGCGGAAATTTGGATCTCGTAACACCATTGGTTCACAAAAGAGCAAAGAAAAAGTACACGAAATAACCACTGCCACGAAATTACCAATGTTTACCCTACAAGAAATTAAACCATATTTTAAACAAAATTCGTAAAATTCGCGATCGAAATGTCGGCATAAAAGTGTTATTTCTTTAAAAACCTCGAAAAAACGAGCAAATTGGTATTAGACTTCTTGTTCGTTATATTTTAAGGAATCACATCTTACAATTAATGTACTACCTTACCTTCCACCCTGTATGTGTATATATATACATATATATATATATGCATATATATATATATATATATATATATATATATATATATATATATATATATATATATATATATGAAGCCTCGAATTCTAAAACTGTCTACATCCATTCTTAACAATTTTCAGGAAACGCCAAAAACTAATAACTTTTTTCCTAATTGTTTGCAGTGTTCGTCATATTTGAAGCTTATTTATGGAAGGAAAGAGGGAATTTAGGCAAAACATTCATTGAAAATTGCTAGAGACGTTTAGATAAATGACGAAACCGCCATTATCTCAATTAAAAAAATGGATTTACACAGTTTTGGAATTGGACGAATATATATATATATATATATATATATATATATATATATATATATCCGAATGGCTACAACTTCCGATTTTTCGCCGAAGATCCAACTGAGCAATTGCTTATGTTTCAGTGTAGAGAAAGAGAGAGATGGAGTGACATTTCTAGCAGCTTGCCATGTTCCAAAGATACTACAGTACGGAATGTAGGCCTACATGTCACTCTAGTCCGGATGGGCACAGAAAAGTGGAAGTCACTGAACTAGCTTTGCCAATGAATCAGTAGGCCTATGCTGCTGTATTTCTATTACGAGTCTATTTGATGTTTTTTTAGAAATCTACATTCTACAACCAAAAAGCCAGAAACTAAACACACTAGAAAAATATGAAATACACAGACACACAAAAACACACCCTAATGAAATTCTCAACACACAACTCAATTTCAGAACACACACTCTTTGACTTCACATTACACTACACAAACACACTCCCACAGGAAACAAAACAAGAGGCGCCAAGACCAGCAACGACCAGTTCTGAAGAAGACCAATAATAGTTCGAAACATGTAAACCAGGTACGATAGAATTTAACACGAGAAAGTCATATGATACATATTCCGAAGAATATCAATATTAAAATCTGCACATATAATTATATTACAATTAAACAAGAACAGATATTCCAACATTTTATCCAATAATGAAAGAAAAATCATCATGTCTCCGTGAGGAGAACGATATAAAGCACAACTATTAGTTTAAAATCAGTTTACAAAATTGCTCAAAGTTCCAAATGTTTTTCCGCAGAAAATTCTCTAAGTTAATTGATTTGAATAAGATTCCTTTCTTAATATAAGTGCGTGACCCGCCACATTCAAAATTTTTACGGCAATAAAATAATCGGAACGTGGTAAAGTTGAAATTCCACTTCACTTAACCAATGTTCATTTAAACGTAGAATATCAATACCGTAATTTCACACAACTATGGTCCAATATCTCATCACTTTTTAGATTTCTTAATGTAATTTACAAAATAAAATTATTAGAAGAATTTATTTTGTTGATATCAACTTTAGCAATTAATATCAAACACTTTTGTTATTCGAAATGTAGTTGGTATATGGAACATCTTTTCATAAACTGTGGAATATAGTTGTGTTATGAAGTCACAACTATAGTCCATTGAATATATCCTAATATAAATCGCTCATGGACTACAGTTGAGAGGATGTTTTGCAACTGTGTCATACAGCAGTCAATAATTTTTAATATAGAATACAGAGTTTGCAGAAGACAGTGAGAAAAATTATTTATTTCTTAATTTTAAATTGTATCAAATAATGAAATCAATATAAAACAAAAAAAATTAAGACAACCATTCTTAATCAAAATCAAACATTCTCAAACAGATACATAATCAGTTGGTTAATTTTTTGTTTAACTCCATAGACCTTCAAGTTCAGGCACATGGAAAAGCTTCCTTTTCGTACTTCGCTACTTTGGCTTACTGATAGATCATTTAATATCTTTTAAGGATGGTTTGAAGTATCTTCGGGTGTCTCTTCAATGTCTGACAAGTTCAATGAAGATCTGATGCCAAGGAATATCTATCTTCATCTTTCACGGTAGAACTCTCTACTGCCTTCCCTTTGCAATAACCTTTGTTTCTGCTTGAGCTAATTGCAATTTTGGTGGTAGATGGTAATGCAAAATTTTCAATATCTTCTGCTGAAATACTTTTACCTGACTCAACATTAAGTTTCTTCTTTCTCCTCTTTATGGATGTTCCTTGTTCTATTGCTTGATTCGTTGTCATTTCTATATATTTTATGAATGTGTCTGAATCAGCACTTCCTTCTGGGTTTCTGACGTTAGGATCAGAACATGATGGCACACTTCCTAGAACTTCAACTGCACAAAGAGGAAAGATTGCAACTTTCCTGAATCCAACTGCAAATTTGCTTGCGATATCGGAATACAGTAACTTTATTCCAGAGCTTATTTAACAATGGAGGAAATACATTTTTGGAATCTGTTGGCATGCTTCTTCCATCTGGTGTCCCTTTTCACTCGTCAAGTATTTGCCGCCAATGGTATTTCAATTTCGAGAACAATTTCTGATTAGTAGTTGCATCAGATCGATCACATTTGGAGACTGCAAAACCTGTGATAATTCATTCTTGTGACGTTCTGAAAACCATTTTGCCCAACGTCTTCCAGGTAGAGTCTTAGTGAATGCTGGTACTTTGCGGTCTTGGCTATCCAGGTACATTTTCACATTACACCAGAAGTAGAATAACGTTATCAGAAATCCAAGATTGGACATGGATATAGCATGTTCGACGAATGCACGAATGCTTTTTTTTTTCTGAAGACAAGAAGAACTATTGTCGATCAGGTGAGTTTAGTTTATTTTCATGCAGCGCTCTCGATTTAGGTATTATAGAACTACGAGGTATTTTGTACTTTTCTGCGGCTTCCCGCTGCGTCAGTACTTTGTTGTTGATATCTTTTATACAAAGATCCATACTTCTGTCATCATATAGCTTATAGGACCTTCCTGCCAACTTTCTACGAAAAATTTTATTAGGTGGCACCATCAGAAGCTATAAAAACATTCTGTAATGTAAGAACCGAAACCAAAAGTCGGAACACAACTCTGGTCCACAAAAATGATAGGACCATAGTTAACTCCAAGTACCATTTTTTATTATTCTTCCAATAAATATGAAAATATATATGCAAGTGTAAAAATATTCATTAAATGTATGTAAATACTAACTTACCTGTCATATAGACCATCAATAACACAGAAATTCTTGTTGTGGTAACTGATGGCAGAGAAAGTTTTCAGTGGAAGAGGTAACATGCAAAACCTAATTCCAATTGACAGTTGACTAGCGACAAAACATGGCAGACAGGATGCATTTCATAACCCTCACAATATTACTATATCTATGCTCTATGCTTTAGTATTTAAATAGTCACTAACTGTCACTAGGAACTGAGATATCACTGTTTTCGTGAGTGCATGTGTTTGGACCATAGTTGTGGCTTAGGATCATAGTTGTGTGAAATTACGGTATTATAATTTTTAACAAAAAATTCAAGGCAAATAATTTTTTTACGAAAAATTGAACATTGTGGAATATTGGCTATTATGGCTAAGTACATCAGATTCACTTATATTAGATCCACTGGCATCATTAACTGTTCATAATTCTCGGTTGAACGTGAGAAGTCTCACATAAGCATTTACAGACCAGATATTATGATTTAATACTAACTCCAGAGTTTCCCCATATTATATATATATATATATATATATATATATATATACACACACAATATAAGCCTAAAATACGAATAAATATGAGGATATTTGGAATTTAATTTTACAAGACAAAACATTTAATTCTCTACCAGAAGTGAAATATGCATACAAATAATAACAGATACTTTTCGAAGGGAAAAAATGAAATCTTGGAGAGAATACTTTAACGTGACAGAATTGAGCAATACGTGGAAAGCCGTGTATAAAATAGCTACTGCAAGATGGAGGAGACCACATCACTTTCAACTCTGAAGACCACTTCACACAAGCAGATGTTGAAGGAAACGATTCTGATCACATCTATAGGCCTATATCAGAAAATTCTCAAAAGAGTTCATCTAAGCACATGAAGGTAAAAGTTTTACTGAAGAGGAAATTAAGGATTTCTGTAAATCATACATTACACAAAGGCTCATGGCGACGATGGGATAGTATTTTGTTAACAGCTCTTAAAATCCTTCCGTCATTCATACCAGGAATGTAGGCTATAACGGTTGTCTAAAGAGATGCTACTTTACCAAGTACTGGAAAAAGGCAAAGAATATTTCCAATTATGAAACCCGGAAAAGAGAACGGTTTGGAGAGTACTAAATTTCTACTAATAAGTCTTTTGAATGTAGAAAACTACGTAGTATTTATAAACTGAAAACTATAACACGTATATTCCAAAGGTCTATTAAACAAAAACTGATATGGACTCTCGCCTCAAAGGAACACAATAAATGCTGAAATGGCAGTGAAGAGAAATATAAAACAAGAAAAATGCGTCGCTCTGAACTTCAACTGGAGTGGTACAGGAACAGAATATTCGCACATATCAGCATCAGACATGACTCATAATAAAAAGTGGACTGATCCGAAAACGACTAACTAAGCAATTTCAGATGTTCGATGTGACTTTTCGAGTCGCAATTTTTTTTAATCACGACATTTCTTAACTTTTATGTCCAACTTACACACTTTATACCATAATGGCTGAAAAATAGTCTCTCCTAACTCTTTCACAAGCGCAGGCACAGTTATCACAACTGAACTCTTGACGAAAATAGGCATGCTGTGTCTAAACAAACTATTATAATGCAGTAAACAACACAAAACCCACACGCACTAAACTTCGAATAAACAGAGCTCCCTTCAAGCGACGTCTTTAATTTTTTTTATACGAACCTCAAGGTACATCGGTAAAGCAAACACCTAACGTCATCATATAGCTAGCGCTTCTTAAACCTGTAGCCGCCTCTACGCAATGTTTTGATGTCCCAAATTCGTTCCCTACTAATAAGTACTCCTGTCCTATTTCAAGTGATTGGTCAGTATGCCGTCCTCTCCTGGAGTTTTTTCCGTCTTAGTTCTTTTATGACCTGTTTCACTTATTTAATATAATTTGGATTTCATTCTCTTCTAGTGCCAACAAATCATCATGATTTCACTTGTAACAGCTACCGAACTCGATTACAGTCAGTGGCTGCTGTAAGTATGTCTCTTACCTGTATAAAAATTGTAAACAAATATTTTGTAGTGTAAACCAGTCATGTAGTATTAAATTAAATTCTAGTAGAACATGAAGTAAATAAAATAAAAAATAATACATACATACATACATACAGTCGGCCTCGGTAGCGTAGTTGGTATAGCGCTGACCTTCTATGCTCGTGGTTGCGGGTTCGATCCCGGCCCAAGTCGATGGCATTTAAGTGTGCTTAAATACGACACGCTCATGTCAGTAGATTTACTGGCATGTAAAAGAAATCCTGCGGGACAAAATTCCGGCACACCGGCGACGCTGATATAACCTCTGCAGTTGCGAGCGTCGTTAAATAAACCATAATTTAATTTTACATACATGCATACATACATACATACATACATACATACATACATACATACATACATACATACATACATACATACATACATACATACATACATACATACTTGTAGTTAATTTTTAATTGTAGGAATACACATAACTCGACTCATTGCAGTATTGATAGCTGATTCCTAGTCGTTTATCAGACGCAACTTGAGCCACTACTGAAGACTTGAAAATTTAAAGCAACTGCAAGATTGTATTCATAAAAGTTTTGTGAGGCTGATGTCCCGAATGCTATTCCAACCACAAAGTTTACTTATTTTTTTTTCTTTTTGCATTAGCAATGCAAAACGAGGAGATATTGAAATGAAATAATTAACAAACCCCTTTCATTCACTTTGAAATTATGTACATTTTTCCGCAGATTGCCAGCAGCATAAGATAATACAGATATAAGAATGAAGTATAATATAATCTTCTCTTAAAAAATCAATCAGTATTCAATTATAACTATGTAGGAGTATGCCTGTGCATTTCAACTTCCCATGGAAATTGTTATTCCATCCTTGGCTTCAGTTATTCGTCGCATCCAGATAGATACAAATAAGGACAAATTCATTGTTAATACAGTGTATAAGCAACAATCCATGTTCGAGCGCATACATGAAAGTGTAAACGTGGTGCTGAGGTGCCAACGTCACACATTAACAAAGATGGTCAAGAATTTAAATTCACAGAAAGCACAGAACATTCGCTGTCGGTATATTAATTCGCCAGTCGCATTTGTTGCCTCTGTTATGAGTTCAGGTGGTGAGACGCGTGAGAAATTCGCTACCTCCTGGACATTTCAGTTCACTTTAGTTGTATTCAATTTATGATGAACTAAAATCTTAGTAAGAGTAATGCCGAGGGCACCAATGTTCTGTCTCAGGGAAGTACTTTAAGATACTTTAAAGCATTAAGATTATTTTCCGAAAGGAAACTGTCAAGTAACATAATGATAAAAGTATTAAGTATATCTAACATATTTAAAATAGCACAGATTGCTAAAGAAATAAAATGTCTCCGCTGCTGTATTACAAGCAATATCATTAATGTATCATTATTGCTCGTGCTGTAGAGTTGAGCATTTTTTCTTACATTTTACTCAGGTGGGAAGAATATTTTCTGTAGGAATGTGACGGCATGGGGGTAATAACGACAGAATTCACATTTCACTGGGCGTTGTTTTGCAAAATTTCGTCTGAAAATGATAAATTCACAAAATTCTTTCCTAGATAGTGTAGCTAAATATAACTTATCAGAACCCGCAAATCGAATATCGATACGGTTATGAAATTAATGCCATTAAGTTACGCACAAACCGTCCTTAATACTCATAATACTGACCAGCTACACCGTCACAATTCCACATCTTTCTTTGTAGTTTCCATTAAGCGTGAATGTAGTAATTATAATATTGGACGTAGCTCCACTTGTCCCAGACTCATTAAATTCTGTGCCTCTCCTATTACTGATTGAACCTGGGGGATTAA